>JAPQWV010002899.1:0-48675 GCA_027422505.1 Craterostigma plantagineum | reverse complement strand
GGCATTTCGATGTAGATTAAATATATAATTTTACGAATTAGAACGTCTAACAAAGAAATTCCAGAATAAATAAATAAAATTAATTATTAATTAAATATTTTCGGAAACTTGATAACGAAATTTACGTATGCATCGAAAATTGAATTTAATATTTCGAATTATTACAAAGTTGGTCAAAAAATTAAACCAATTAATACAAATTAGAATAATTTGGGTGACTACTTCTACCATTCGAAACATAGACCCAAAATTTAGTGATTTAGGCCCAAGTAGACATGGAGTTACTTAAACCTAGGAAAAGAATGGGATATAGATCAATTTTGCTTGGAATAGTGGTAAACAACGTCACCTACATGTCTTTATTGTCTCATTTTCCAACATGATGACATGACAAATTTATATATCAACAAATGAAACCACGAGAACTCTCAAGAGCATAAGAACGAAACTAAAAGAACATAAAAGAGAGAAGAGCTTCATTAAGGGTAGAAGGAGGTCTCGACAAACCAAACTATTAGCAAGTCTATTTCAAGAGTGAGCTAGGTAAACCATTTCCTCTATCATACGGATATCATATGTACTAACATATTGAAGTCATGTCATATCTTATAGGGTTACAAATTAGGTTCTGAGAAGGATTCGAGATACTGAAGAAACTTAACTAATTTAATTAACTTCATTATATGGATAGAGTAAGTGTTACGAATTTTGTGAGGTGTTAGAGGCTAGGTTAGAATTTAAGACTTTCGAATTGTTATGTTAGGACATGTGGGTGCATTCTAAGATGGTTTCGATGTCAGAACATGGTTGGAGCCTTGAATTATCTTAACTTAAATCCTCAACAGTAGTAAGTCTTCGACATGAAGATTTTAGCTTTGAAGCTTCGGGCTTAAATTTAGTGCGTACCTATTTCTGGGTTTGAAATGATTCTTAAAAACCGATGTTAATAGTATATGTTTTAGGGTTTTTGGGGAGAATCCCGATTTTTAGAAAGATCTCGACATGGTGTACCACCAAAGAGTTCGATGTGTAATAGAATAATCTCGAGATGTATTAGGAAAAATGTCGAATGAAATCTCGGTATGTATAAGATCTCGACATTCTATAAGGGTTTCGACATTTTCAAGAAATAGTGGTCTCGACATTTGTAAGGTTTCGACATTTAACCAATCTCGACAAACTTTATTATAAAGATCTCGATATTTCTATTTCATTGTGATCTCGACATTGTGTGAAGAATTCGACATCTTTTATAGGTCTCGACATGATTCAACAATCTCGACATTATGTTAGGGTCTCGACATTTTTAAGGATTTCGACATTATTAGGGTTCGATAAGAGGGTTTCGACAATGTATATATGACTCGACATTTCTAAGGTCTCGACATTTATAGGATGTCGATATGGCTTGATGACTTCGACGTTAGTATATATATATATATATATATATATATATATATATATAGATCTCGACATCATCAAGTTAGAAAAGATTCGATATTATATTTCAGTTAATAAATTTTCGGTATTTAGAATTTTGCTATTTCTAGGGTTTTCAATATTTTAGGGTTTATTTATTTAGGAATTTCATTAATTTTTAGGTTTTCATAAATTTTAGGGTTTTAATAATTTTAGCATTTTCGAAACTTATATGACTTAGTAAATTTATTAATATGAAAATATTTATTATATTCAGAGGATCGATATATAGGGACTACACTGGACTTTTTATTTGACGCTAGCAGGAGGACAGGTAGGTGGATCATCCATCTACAACGCGTAAACACATTCGTGATTTATGTGCTTTATGTGATTCGATGACTTACGTGACTTACATTATCTAATGTGCTTTACCTGTTCTACATACATTTAATATAAATCATGTTCTATGAGATTTCTTGTATATGCATGGCATGTGCATATCACGTCAGGCTGAGAGATGATTCCCACCGTATTAAGACGGTGATGATTCGATATGTTGTTACGTGGGGTAGATTGAGAATATTTGTGACCGGTTAGGCTCACAGGATTCCTGGCGGAGACAGACGTGATCGATCTGTCTACTCGGACGTGGTCGGTTCGAGGTGCACACCGCCAGAAGGGATACGGGTGTTACCACCCATGATATATATATATATATATGGATACGGGCGTTATGCCAAGACTTACGGATACGGGTCTAACCACCATGATATTGATTCGGGTGGTCACGTGACCACCCATGATATTTATTGCGCGCGTGAGCTAACCATGGGCCCCATATTGTGATGTGAGATCGGAATGGGGAAAAGAACGAAGAGTGTGCATGGCATGTGAGATATGGGATGGGATTGAGCGCACACCGCCAATAATCTTAATTAGAAAAGTAGGGTCGCCATAGAAACCGTGCAGACTTCGCGCCTGAACCCGAGGAAGACGTTGATGTTAGTGATTCGGAAGCAGACGATGAGGATCCACTGTCCGAGTTACCCGATCCCAACGACGACGACGACGAGAACAACGACGACGATGCCCCAGACGATACCACTCCGCTGGACTCTGCTGCTCCAATGTTGTTTCAATCCGTCCCATTTTTATCGTACCAAATCGTTACGGCGAGTTTTACGACAGATATAACCCTATGTTTTGTCGAGGTATGATTTTTCAAACTAAGAAACATTTACAACGTGCCGGACGATTTTTCGATCAGGGTTGCTAGACGCGAGTATAACGTCAACGAGAGCATCAGTACACGTTGGAGTGTTCAATATGATCACACGACTGATTGCCCTTGGTGACTGAGGGCATCCTTCAAGCCAAAAAAAGGTTACTATTCTATTATAAAATTTGAAGGACCACACACTTGCTATATGACTGAGCTGGTGAGCACACACCGTAATATCCCTCGAAATTTTATTGCTGATTTGTTGGTTGGAACCGTGAAAGTCGATCCGTAATTCCTACCCAAGAATGTCCAACAACTCGTGACAGATAGATATGGCTATGAAATCTCATATATTCAAGCTTGGCATGGTCTGAAAAGAGCTATAGAAAATGTTTACGGTACGTGGGAAGAGTTTGTTACCAAACTCCCAACATTTATGAAGGCGTTGCAGCATTATACTCCAGGGACAATCGTGAAGTGGCTCCATCTGGAGATAGGGAGACCTGGACACTTCAAACTCGGGTATGTCTTTTGGGCCTTTAAATCGAGCATCGATGGCTTCAAAAATTGTCGCAAATTGTTTGTGTCGTGGTCGCATTTATACTTCAAATATAGACACAAAAATTATTGATTGCTACGTCGCTGGACGCCAACCAAAACGTCTTTCCGCTGGCGTTTTCCATTGTCACAAATGAAAGTACACACTCATGGACATGGTTCTTAAATCATTTGAACACATGTGTTCTAGGGAATCAATCGGTTTGTCTTATTTCGGATCGCCACAAAGGTATTTAATCTTATTAATGTAATTTACTCGCTATTTTCATAAAATCAGTGACCCTTTGTGGCGTATATGGTGTGTACAGGTCTACCGGGAACAGTAGAAGCCACTGAATTCTTTCGTCCACCAAATGGAGTGCATCGCTTCTGTCTTCGTCATGTAAAATCAAACTTCTTCAAGAAATTCAAGGATCAACAGTTGAAGGATCTATGACATAGAGCCGGTACTGCGCCAACACAAATTAATGAACATGTGAAGCCTTGGTTAGAAAAAAGTAGGTCGAGCAATGGATGGTCGCACACGACGACGGTTATCGATGTGGTGTCATGATGACTAATATTTCAGAAGGGCTCAACGGGGTATTAAAAGGTGCTCGAATGCTACCCGCAAGAGCAATCGTCGATTTCACTTTTCATGGGTAAGCTCTAATCACGACCTTAGTTTTTTATTTTAATTTTGTTGTTATGACTTCTTCTTTATTTCTTAAAATTCACAGGTGCGTATAGTATTTCGTGATCGCGTTCAAGAAGCATCGTCCCTAATGGCGAATAATGTAACAGATTGGTCACGTTATGCAACGAGATTGTTTCAAAGTTGGACGACAGAATCTTGGGATCATGTTGTATACCGTTTTGATGCCCGACAACATACAGCAGAAGTCATAACATCTGGAATTCATCAGCGCATGTATGTGGTAAGGATCAATGATCGAACATGCACGTGTGGAGATTAGAGCAGGTATAACACCCATGTTCTCACGCACAAGCGGCTTGTTGTCAATGGCAACTTCACTCCGTAATTTGGTGGCACAATATTACAGTAAGGTGGAGTATTTGAAGGCATATGAAGGTACCTTTGAACCATTGCACGATGAACGTTACTGGACGCCCGAAGATTGGACTCTTATTCATAACGAATCTCGTCGAGAGACAACTGGGCCCGGTAGATATAGTCGAAGTCGCATCAGGAATGAGATGGATAGGAGTGAAACTCGTGCTAGACAACGAGGACGGCGATGAAAATAATACACTTGTTATTTTCACCGTTTTATTCTTATATATCCATTGAATTTCAATATTGATTTCTCAATAATAAAATAATAATATATAATAATAGTTATAATAATAATAATAATAATATAATAATAATCATCATAATAAAAATATAATAAAATCATCATAATAAATATCATACTACTAATAATAATAACGAATATAATAATAATAGTTATAATAATAATAATAAACAATAATAATAGTAATGACAATAATATAATCATAATAAATATAATAAGAATACACAAACGGAATATAATAATAATAGTCACTACAATAATAATAGCAATAACAATAATAATAATAATAATAATAATAATCATAATCAATCTGCCATGATGCGCCAAATGGCCGCCGGTCCCACAACTAGCTGGCCTAGGAACTCTATTTCTTCGATGGTTACCTTGCTCCGCATCATCTCCCAGACTTCGAGGTCGTCGCGGCCGTGGTGAAGGTGTCGTAAACGCCTAATATGTGATAACCAATTTTAATTTTAGTAAATAATTTAAGGGCTTTAACTGCCAAATTGAACGAATATACCTGATGATCCATATACTCTGGTTGTGAGCTGTGCTGGGCTGCAGACGATTGCAAAAAGGGTGACAAGTCGTCAAAGAATGACGGGTTCACAGCTTCGTGTACTTGTGATGGTCCGGCCTCATGCATGAGATGGTCCGGCCTCATGCATGTGAGATGGTCCGACCTCATGTACGGAGATGGTCCGGCCTAGCTCCCTCGTCGAACTCGGCGTCGCGAGATAAACATGCCATCCATCTGCTCCAGTAAGCGGATGGTCTCGTCATGCTTGCCGGTCCTCGCGTAACGAAGGCTGTCGTGAACGCCGCGTTCCTAAAAATGGAGTAAATTATATTATTTGGGCTACTAAACAAATAACACTAATACATAAATTAAACTTACGATGGTCTCCATAAATACAACATCCCCCATCTGGAAGCCCTGTGACATCTTGTTTCTCGTGTGGAGATATGTAGAGGCGAGTGATCCGATGAAACCACTCGTAATATCCATCATCCACCGAGTTGAAGCCAGTCGCGGGAGGACCATCCACGAAGGTGTCCTCTCGAGCCTCCCATAACCCAATCCAGAGTGCATGATGCGATCTCCAATCCATCCCCGACGTCGATGCTCGTACGTATGAAGATTGTTATATCGATACAGCGGTATAATGGGAATCCCTTGGATAATTCCAAATTGCCGAAGTACTCGTTCGGGGTAATGAAACTCCACGATATTGAAGAATATAAATGGACACCTCGATCGACAAGCGCTCGGTAAGCACTCTGGAGGAGAGCGGCAATCTCCGGGAGCGTCGTGTTGTACGGAGTCCATGCAAATTGATGGGGCTGCATGCGATCAATGCACTCGCGGATGGTGCATATGTTCGAATTCGTCGACGTAGTAAAATCAAAGAATGAGTTCCACCTGTCAAACACAACAATTATAAATGTAAGAATGAAATAAAAATTCGCACCTTCGGAAGAACAACCATACCTCGCAGCATGAGGCGGGGCCGGTAAGACTATCCCGTCGACTGTTCGGGGCTCCATCGTGATACGATTAACACCCCGTACTGGCTGAAATGGCAAAATCCTCACATATGCCCATGTCTAAAACATATCACTTGTTCTAAATAAATGTTTAAAATAACTATAAATTTAATCAAATTTTCTATATAATTACCTGCAACAGCCGTAGGGGTCGGCCTATATTTAGCTTTTCGGCTCGCATGCCGAACAAAGCTCTCTTTATAGGAATGCCAGCACTGCACTACCCAACTAAATGTGCTCACCTCCTCAATATCCTCCAACAGCTGAAGGTAAGTCAATGATATGGTGCTGGCGCTACAATCGGGGAACATGACGGCACCGAAGAGAAGCATCGCATAACCCCGTGCTGAACACTCGACCTCTTCTTCGTCACTATCATCCAAAATCGGATGGGCTAACAACCATCGCTAACGACTTCATCCAAAGCGATGACCCCTTAATTTTCTCTGCAGGCGGCGTAAAACCTAGCAACCGCTCTCACTCGTCCATCCACTGTGTGACCGTCCTAGTATGGATCACACCGGAAACACAACTACCATCTACAGGCAACCCCACAAGATACCTACGTCCTATAAGGTAACGGTCGCCTCCCCAACCAAAAAATGAAACGTATGGGTCTCCTTCCTCCAACGCTCTACCAATGCTGTAATCAAATGAGGGTCCACCATCTGCGACATACAGTTGCAGACGTTGTATAGAGCCATATCGTTCAACTTCTCTAATAAGCGACCGTGTAAGATATTCGTGCTTCTCTCGTACCCCACACTACATTCTCTAAGGACCTAATCTTAATAGTTCTATCTATCGCTGCCTCATCTAACAACAAATCCGTACTACGGTGATTTGACTGCATCGTCAACACCGAACTATCAAAAGGTCCGTAACAAGAATCGAAATCCATTCTACATTTAAAAAAAAAGAAACCAACAAATCAACAACCAATAAAAGCATTTGATAATGATGAAATTAACACAAAAATTCGTATTTCGGATCGTAACGGGGTACCCGGACTAATCGCGCGTAGGACGTCGTATGGGCGGCGGGTCGCAGCGGGTTGCGGCGGGGGCCAGCGGGTTTGCGGTGGGGCGGCGGGGCAGCGTCTCAGGGTGGTGGGGCAGTGGGGCAGGGCGGAGCGGCGGGGCAGAGGGGCGGCGGGGCAGTGGGGCGCAGCAGGACGGAGTGCGGGGCAGGGCGAGGCGGCGGGGCAGCGGGTGGGGCAGCCACGGGGTGGGGGTGAGCGGCGGCGTGGAGGCACGGGGTGGCGTGTGTCGCGTCTTCTTCGTCTGCTTCGGCTTCGTCGTCGTTAGCGTCTGCTTCCTCGTCGTCGTCGGTTCGTCTGTAGGGTTCTATTCAAAACCAGATCTAACTCGTAATCTGGGATTACGAAAATTGCTATTTTATTAATACTTATGTATTTCTGTTTATTTTTTTAATGGTTATTATTTTTTGATTAAATAATTAAAAAGCCCTCGATAAGTTCCAATCAATAATTTGTATTGTTCGAACGGCGAGATAAGCTCGATAAGCATTATTGTAATATTAAAAAATGAATCCATTTACGAACATAGATAAGTGGTACCAGTTTCTATTTATTTGGTATAGTTTTTAATTTGAGTATTTTGGCGGGATTTCTGAAATTTGATTGTAGTTTCAGTTCAGTGGGAATATTGATTTTCACTTGTTTTGGCGGGATCTTAAAATTTTTGAAGTGTATAATGTGGTAGTGAAAACATATTATGTAATATTAGTATCAACCAATATGTCATAAATTGAGTTGATATAGATTTTTCTAACAGACATATGTTATTATTTGAAGTTAATGTAGTAATATTTCGAAAAAAATCTGTTAATGTTTTCTGACGGAACCGTGATCTTGACGGAACAGTCAATACCGCCCCCACCCCTTTGGGCAGATTTAGTCCCAAGAACCCACAAATTGCAACAGTCAGAATCTTAGTAGGAGTCGGACCCCTGACCTCATCCTTGTCACAGGGTCCGACCCACCAGGTCGAGCCCTTATTGTGGTTTCATTTTTAATGAACATTTTTTGCTACATTGAAGTTGTTTTTCTTTAGTTCTCGTTCAAACTTACAATTTTATTTTGTTTCTATTTGGTGTCTCTTTTTTTCTTTTCAATGATGTTTGCTCATCTCTGAACGAGAGCTTTATTCATTTGTAATTTATTTTTATTAGTGAAACTATCTCTTTTTTTTTTCAAACGAAAGTAATGAAACTACTATCTCCTCAAAAATCGAAATCCCACAAAATAAAAAGGGGTACCAACTAATATTATCATTACAATACATGCTCTCACGGTTTTGTTGCAAATGAGACTGCATACATATACACTTTCTATATCATGTTTTCCTTTTTACTGTGCAGTAGCTAACAAATCATCCTCGAAAGCTACTTTCTGGATATGTACAGCAAATTCAAGTGTATTAATAATGCCTTTTTTTCTATTTTACCTTATGGCCTCAAGAGCTTGGGTCCCGAGCTCGACTCGATCCAGCCCGCAATCACATCGACAAGGAGTTCGATCTCTTTGGGATTATTCTCTTGACGAAACATTCTCGAGTCTCCACTGAACGTACTGCCCACTTCTTTAGCCACGGCCTCCCATGGCGTGCCTGCCGTTAAGTTAGCCAAGAATTCTCCTCCACGGCTGACTGCATCAGCCACTCCTGGCGGCACGTCTGGGAGAACCTGCCCATGCATGGAAAGTTTTTCCCAAGTTTCTAATAATTTTCACACCGAAGAATTTTATGATCAACGATCACGACTAGCTTGTGGGGTTCCACTCTAAAACTAACTGGCAATAGATGGAATAGCCCACAAGCTTGTGTGCAAGTCATTCTTGTTTCGATTATCCAATGGGGAATTGAGTTTGCTGCCTCCCAACAGTTATAATCGCGGTATAGTCGTAGCTTCAATCTTGATCCGTCATGAAGATTCTTACCAAAGATGCATTTTTTTTTCATGATAGTAGAAGACAATACGGGAATCATGTCTTCGTTTCGAAAAGCATGTTTGGATGATGTTTGAGTGAGGTACCTGTTGCAAGGGAAGCCCATGATCTCCAGGTATTGAACGGATGGACATGTCAAGCATGGAACTGATTGCTGAGTCTGAGCTGAGAACTTGGGCTAGAGTTGAGGTCTCATCGATGGTGTCGTCTTTGAATTTTATTAGGAGGTTCCTCGAAACGCCATAGTAGGACCTGATCTGTTAAATGAACAATATATCAAAGGTTAAGCCATTGAGTTCATTGATTTGTTTCTTTTAGGTTTTCTAGAATCAAGGGCCAGAAATACATCTTGAGGTCGATTTTATACAGGGGAATGAATAGCAAGATGCATTTTCTGATACAGTCCAATGTAAAACCATTTTCTGCATAGCAAGAGATCGTGCATTCTTCATGAAATTACTTGAATCACAGACTCGATTATGATTCCATTAAGTTATTGAGAAAAGAGTAGGCCTTGAAGAAAGGTCAAATTACTGCGTCAGGCATATTTTTGACAGAACAAGCAGCACATAAACACAATATATGATCTAGTTCACAATTTTTTTTTTCCTTTTCTCCGTTCTACTTTTCTTGAACGGGTGCGTTAGTTCTCTATAACATTTTACCACACATAGCCACGTTTTTTTCTTAGATAATATGTAGAAGACGAAACTGGGACTCACCAATCTTCGAGTTTCTTCTGGCTTTGGAGTAAAATCTTCCCTTCCCTTGGCTAGGTCCATGTATAATGGAGGAAGCTGCTCTAACAGGGGAAGTACCTGCTTCAAAAGGGCAGGACTAAGTGTGTCAAACTGCCTCCTCGTCATCTCAGCCTGTAAATGTGACGTCGAACATAAAGAAATGTTTATAAGAGAAGAACAATTAGCGAATTGAAAATAAAGAGCAACGGATCCAGTTCAGTGCTTTAAGAATTGTGCAAGATTTTTTGTATTCCTTGCATCAGTTTTAGAAAGCATGAAAACAAGAAAAACGAATAAAGTAAAAGAATACTTGGAAGCACTATACCGAAATCCTTTATACGTGGCTTCTGCAGCGCATTTATTTTCTAAAAGTAAGTTTCACAAGTCTTACCCCAAGGCGAATGGTTGGTGAAGCTGCTATTTGGTTTAAAAATGGTCCAAGGTTCTGTGCCATAGGGACAAGAATCGGCGAAAACAAAGGAACGGCTAAGCTTGCTTCCTGAATTAAAACATTCAAACATGACATCAAGTAGTGAAGACATGAGGTCTATATTTAAATCCCGCCACACAAAAAATTGACGACTGCATTATACTGTCGTACATACCCCTTGAAAAAGGCATAGTAACA
The DNA here is from genome assembly GCA_027422505.1 of Craterostigma plantagineum. NCBI lineage: Eukaryota > Viridiplantae > Streptophyta > Magnoliopsida > Lamiales > Linderniaceae > Craterostigma > Craterostigma plantagineum. The sequence continues at coordinate 38,291 of JAPQWV010002899.1, read as the reverse complement.
AAAATAAGCTGGCTCAAATTAGAGCCAGGAAAATAGGCATTGCTAAAGAAGTTGATCGTTTCAGCATTATCAAAAATCGAACAGCTAACCACACCTTGTTGTTGAACGACATTAATATGTTTCCATTTCTCTGAACAGCATATCTTGACCCTGATTACAGAAATAATCTTATTAGCTGATGGAAGGCATTTTCACTGGCTAGAAGGAATTACAAAATTAAATATGTTGTACCAATCAGAAGATGGACTAGTGATCCCAAAGAATGACCAATCCCAAAAGCGGGAACATCAGCAACCTGTACAAAAGGAGAAACTAATCACACGAAAATACATATAACTTAATCAACTGAATACTTTGGCAAAATGAAACCTACTGTTTCTTGTAGGTAACGAAAACACCGCTCGTATTTAAACTGTACTTCATCTGCAATGAGGAAGTGATCAAAACCACTGGCATAAGGCGTGGCAATAACTAATATACCCCTGTAACATTGCACAGAAGAAATATTATTTTACCGAAGTCTTGGACTAGGGAAGAAGCGGTTGTTATATGCAATCATTCGTTTCTCCCAACCCAAGATCTGGACCAACCAACCTCAAATTGGGATTCATAGCATATGATGAACAATGAAATCCAACAAATGTATTGAAAAGTATACAACAAATGATGAAAATGCAACAGTGCAGGCCGCTGTACAGTAAGGCACATATTTCAAAACAAAGAGGATAGAATGATATGGTTATGACATCGGTAAATAGTTACCAATGGTTCAGACATTTGGTGATTCCGACTAGGATATTATGATCTTGGCACAGACATCCACATTTCACAAAACAACTTCGCAATCAGGTTGATGAAGGAAAGAATTCAAAAACTACCTATCTGCGAGACGTTCAAGGAACAAGCGGTAAGTAAGCTGTGGAGCAGCCCCCACAAATATTCCTCCCACAAAATGCACAACTGAGGTTATCTTGGAGTTTCTTGGTTTCAAGACCCATGCACCCTATAATTTGCAGAGCTTAGAGTGAAGAGGCACATACCAACATCCCAATAAATCACAACTATGCACAAGGGGATCCATTATTAGTACATAGAAGCATAAAGTAGAAGACTGACAACAATGGCTCTAGAGAGTCAATGTTTCTTTTTATGTCAGCAAAATCAAAGCACAAATACCTATATTCAAATTGAGGAAAGGTGATCCAGTATAAACTCGTATAGCAGCTTTTAATAGAACAATCAGAAAAACATAGCACATGTTTAGCTTAACTAGTACTTCAATCAAATTTACGAGACATTGGGAACTATACCTCAATTTCTTCCCAATCACCTGAACCGCCCCATCCTCCTTGAGTTTGCTTCACTGTCTCTGTAAGAACTCTGCGGATAATTCAACAGTTAAAAAAAAACATCCACAAAGCTTCATTGCGCTACCAGAAATACTTCCTTTATCAGTGGTAATCTTATAAAAGACATCCGTGCTGTTCATAGCAAAAAGCTTATTTTGTTTACTTCCACAACGCAGCTGCGTAAAACTGTATCATCAGAACAGAATCACCACAATTTCTCCGCTATTCCAATTCCTCACTCTAATTCCACTATTCCCGCAGAAGAATGTTTAGAAAATAGGCTTCTATAACGAAATTCAAGTCTTCAGAATCCTCAATTTCCGTATGATCTACCAACCATAAGAACAACAAGCGAACATAACCAACCTCTCGATGTCTCGGTAGAGCTGAATACCAGTAGTTTCCGACCGGGAGGATCGGTCGGAGCCTTCGTCGAAGCTGGAACATGAGATTCTGAGACCTCGACCGTTACTACGAAAGGCGGGGCAACGGAAGTTGCAGAAGCTCGCGAAACTTCTAAACGACTTCGAATCGGTGGTAGTAGGTGAGGATAGGTTTATGCGAGGAGCTACCGGCCATGCAAAACTCGCCATAGTTGAAATGAAATGGAGAACGAATGAACGAACAAATCCAGAAGTGTACAACTTGCGCTAGAGAGATGACTTGCACGGCTTTGCCGCTAAATAAGAGAAAAGACAAATTTGACCTTTTGGTTCCTTTTTTCCCAGAAACGCTAGAAATCTCATAAAACACCAAAATGTTTGTACAAAGAAAGCGTTGGACGGCTACATCCCTTGTGTTAGGATTATCAGACCGAATTGTATTTTCTTGTAGTTTCCGATCGATTTGATAAAATGAATCAACTCTTCTTCGAACTCTGATTTCGAATTAATCGATGATTGTTGTTTTCTTGATAGCTATCAGCTCGTATTTGAACTGATTGTAATCGCAGAATTATAAACACAAGAACACAGAATTTTTAGAGTGGTTCATCCCTCTATTGCGACCTGGAGGGATACGTCCACTGTGAATCGAAGTTCTATATTGAAATCTCAGAATGGGCTTTACGGTTACGGAGCATAGCATTATATATCCAAGAGGAATTTTTCATCTAACTGTCCTAGCTAGCTTGAAGAAGAGAAACGAACTTCTCATGTTCTCTGTTGCAGCTGTTTTATGTTTAGTAAACTGCTGCTCCTAGCGACGGCTTCCTCTTGCTTTTGCCTGCTTTAGTATATATGCTTCTTAGTGTAACTTCAGCATATAGAAACTCATGATCTAACTCAACACCTTGGGTAACAATTTTTCCCATAGGCCAGACACTGGTCAATCAAAGAGCCAGATAATGAGAGAAACGGACAAAAAGCCAGCAATGACAAATCAAAAGAAACTACCTAATCAGAAGAAGGTACTTAACAAAAGCCACAACAGAAATCAAAATGCTTCAGTTAAGATCAGACAAAAGATCAACGTTTCTTAAACTGAGTGATGCCACTGAGTCCCGTGAGAGACCCCTAGCATGCTACATTAGATGTTCCTGAAGATAAAAATGTGCCTAAGAGGGGGGGTGAATTAGGCTTATAAAATTTTGTGCTTCTTCTTTTCACGATTCTAGTATGTAGTGACTTAGAGATGCCTACTGATGCTTGTGATGAGTATGCCTGATATATCCTAGTTAGTCGATGTGTGTTGGGTCTGTCTTATAGCGATAAAGAAATAACTGAAAAGTAAATGCGAGTCAGGATTTTTATAGAGGTTATATCTCCAACTGGGGTTTACTCCTCTCCTTGGGGTTTGCTCCCCAAGAGTTTAACCAATCACTATAATGCACCGTATCTGGATACAAAACTGATTGATTAGCCCAATACACAACCGAAACAAGTCGAACACTAGACACACTAGGTTACCACACGCCGAGTTTCGTTCCTCGGAATCTCCTGATCCCGACAGACACAGCTCGCTACCGAAGGGCCCCGGAACTCGTCCTTCGCTTCACGTGTGCATAAACGTCGACCTTGCCTCCTTGGTATTGCTCACGTCCGAAGACAGAATATATGGTGGAGGTAGGAATATCGGGATGAATCACTCGTTCAGTGATGAAATCGCAAGTTAAAGCTCAGTATAGCAGAAAGCTATCGCAAATGAAGGGTCAGAAATCTCTCAATGTGTTTCTGCTCAAAAATCTCTCGTAGGCGTATGTTCGCAAGTTCTTAGTACCACGAAATTATGAAGTGTAGCATATATATAAACCATTTTCAATCAGCACTTCTCATGGAAAATCATATCACATAATAATCATCAAATCAAGCATCATTTCCATGCACGTTTTGAGAGTCAATCATGCCATATAAGTCATGCTCTTAATCAACGGTCATTAGCTCATTAATGCATGATCATATTCCATATAAAAGCTCATTTAAGCATGAATATATTCCATATAAAGACTCAAATTCGTTCTCAAGAATATTCAATCATTTTGCATATTTACCATATCAGAACTTTCCATATGTGATTCCCTGCTATCAGTTTATAGAATAAATCAATTCGGATTTACTTTCCAAGTATAGCACACGAGATAGCAACACATCAATGCATTTTCCATGTTTAGCACATAATATCCAATCAACATATTTTCCATGTTTAGCGCACAATTCAAATCACAGCATTTATATCGTGAATTAATATGCCATAGCAGAACTTTCCGTATATCAGAGATTCAACCTATTTCAGCACATACCATATATTATCGCATCTTATCCAAAAAGTCAATCAATCAATTCTTTCCTAAATATAATATCCTAATAAGTATAAGGAAAGATATCAACTTAATATTGCACATTAAATTCAGTGGAAAGCATGCAAAAATCGTATATGTGATTTTCGTCCAGGAATAACTGATTTTCAACAGATATATCACTTTCCATATATAAACAGCATATTTTCCATATATAGCTCAGCAGGATATCTCATGCGTAATTTCCATATATAGCACAGAACGATATATCCTATCACATGGGCTGTCTATAACATGCAATCACATAGTCTCATCAACAAATCACAAAATCATATGCGAATCAAATATTCAGCAATTTAATCAATTTTAGCTCATATATAATGCATGGTTGAATATTATCATGAACTTAGACGTTTATTGATCACAAATCGAATTGCTTAATTTATAGACCTAATGTCATTACAATTACATTGTCCATCAAAACTCTCTAACACTTATGGACCAAAAAGGTCAACAGCTCCAAGTCTTCAATGATCAGACCTAAGGCTTCTGCGTGTCACTTCCAGAAACGTTGCGGTCACGTCATGGGAGAGGACTGTCCACGTAGTAAACCTACTCGCCCACGACCGAAAAGACACAGATAGGTTCATCAGATCACGCACTTAGTAACAAAGTTTAGATTCTTGCCATTCAGAAATGGCTAGATTAACTATTTCATGTTCAGATTTGACGAAATTTTCAAAAACCACAAATTACTCGTCTTCCGAAGCATCCAAAGAAGATAAACAATTAACTGCTTTCTTTATTGGAATACCTCGTCCCCATCAGTTTTGTTAAGGCTTTGCCACCAGTCGTTGAAGTTGAAAGTGCAATCATGAATACCATTCCAGCTTATTGGAGCTAGTTTCCAGGTTAATACTGCTCTTTTGCATGTGAAAAAGAGATGAATAAGAGTTTTTTCGTTTTCCACGCAACATGGACATATTGGATCAGCGCCGATGCCCTTCTTGATTAATTGCTCACATGTTGGTAAGATGTTGTTAAGGCACCTCCACAAAAAGTGTTTTAAGTTTGGGCTTGATCAGCATGCTCCATGTTTTCTTCCACATTAAGGCTTTAGAGGTTCTCTCATCGCTGGACTCAGGGCACAAGGATGCGGATGATTTCACACTTATGATTTCTTTATACGCTGAGTGGACCGTGAATGCTCCTTTCTTGTCGAAGTTCAAAAACGACGATCATTACCAGCATCCGGATCAATTTTGATTTCAAGAATGGTTTGCGCGACATATGGGCTGAAACTTTGCACGATGGGATGAGGCGAAGAGGGGATATAACCTGGAATATTGTGAATTTAAGGGAAATCCCATATTTTGATTGTTCTACCATTTCCAACTTGGAATCGAAGACCCATTTTCTATACATATTTGACCTTCATCCATCCTTTCCAAAGCAAGATGAATTTGCCAGTATCGATTTTGACATCAAGCCACCTTTAGGGAATAATTTGGCCCTAAGCACATTGCTTACTAAGAGGTTGGGATTTGTGATGATTCTCCAAAGCTGCTTGGCAAGAAGCGCATCATTGAAGCTCACAAGGTCATGGAATCTGAGACCTCCCTGTTCTTTAGGGACACAAAGTTTGGACCAAGCTCGCCAATGTAACTTTTTCCTTTCGGGTCCTCGGTCTCCCCACCAAAATTTGAAATTAGCTTTCCAATCTCCTTACACAAGCCAATAGGAAGTTTGAAGCACGCCATAACATAGACCGGGAGTGCTTGGAGGACAGCTTTAATTAAAACCTCTTTGCCGGCAGGGTTGAGAATGGCTGATCTCCAGTTCCCAATTTTTTGTTTCATAGTATCTTGGACATATTTGAAAACCACTTTATTTGATTTGCCAATGACCAATGAGAGTCCAAGGTATTTAGCATTTTTCTGCTCTTGGAGACCTTGAAGGCACTTGCTAATACGACTTCGGGTTTCAGGTGGAGTACTAAAGCTGTAGAAGACTCAGGATTTACTGAGGTTGATCAGTTGTCCGGGAAAACCTGCTATAAAGCTCAAGTATTTCTTTAATGCAATGGGCCTGCGACAAGTTTGCTTCGCAGAAGATAATGGAGTCATCAGCAAAGAAAAGGTGTGTGAGTGTTGGACCATTTCTTGAGATTTTTAACCCTTAAAATTACTCTGCAAAGTTGCTTGTTTGATCAGATTGATGATGATGAACAAATATGGGGATAGAGGATCTCCTTGCCTTTGACCTCTAGATGGTTTAATAAAGCCGCAAGAAGTGCCATTGATGTTAAATGAAATAGACGAGGAACTAATGCAAACCATGATCCATTCAACAAAAAGAGACCCCAAACCCATATGTGTCAAGATTTTGCCAAGGAATGACCTTTGGTTCATTTACACAAAACCAAGTCTTCCTAGAAAAGACTAATTCTTTTTCTTTTTGTTTCTCGAAATTGGGTAACTCGAGAGTCAACAAATTATACTAGTTTGTCGAAATCGTCTCAATTTCTGGACTCAAGCTCAAACTCAATCGTCTCAATTGAGCCCAAGATCATCGATCCTTTCGGCTCGAAACTCTATTTTGAGCTTGTTTTCACGCCCTCACAAATTTGACCAAGAGTTTGGGCGGCTCAGGCGATAACCTTTCAAGCCGAGTGTGTTGGGGTGCCCGAGAACAAGACTTTTGGGACCGACTAAGCTTGTCGCGTGCGAGACCTCAATATTATCAAGCAAGGTCGAGGCACTTAGCATCCGTTGGGCAGTGACACGGGGCTAAGGAGGTTATCCACGGCTGTTGGCCCATCCGGATTCGTGTAGGACCTTTCGGAAGATCATAGAACCATACGGAACAATGCAAGTCATTCTAGAGAGTCCTGGAGTCACATGGGTGGAATGTTATGGAACTCGCTATAGAGGAATATTCCTTTGGATATTCCTAAAAGAGTGTAGAATGTAAATAATAGCCATTAAATCAAGTAGATCTTAGTCGTCCATCGAGTTGGGCAACTTGTATATATAGAGGCTTAGTGTAGCTCATGAACAAGCAGTAAGTAGGGAGTTGTCTTCATTGTAAACACTTGTATCCGTTTAGTAGTGACGCGTTTCTCTCTCTAAAATACTTGTGTGGTTTCATCTTGGACTTAGGCACGTTCAAGCCGAAGTTGTCCGACACTTTGCTTCTTTTGTGAGCGTAAAGGGAGGCTGACCTAGTAAAGCACGCAAGGGGCTGCTTAAAGGACTAGGTGCCGCACGGGAGCTAGCAGGCCAAGGTCTAGGTTCGTGACATTGTGCTCGAGCTTTCTATTAAAAAAATGGAAATAATAAGATACGTAAAAGAAATAATAAAAACACTCCCGAGCAATATCTTGAGCTTTCCATTCATCTCCTCGAGCTCGAACTCGACAATCATGAGCTTGAAATAAGTTGCAATGATGTCGAGTGTCGAGCTTCAGTGGAGTCGGCTTGTCTCGAGTTATACTTCAGCACTTATCTATCTTTATGTTTAGACCCGAGAATTAGTCTCATGCTCTGGTTGGGGATATTAGGGTGATTAGGGGGTTAGAATTAATTATATTAGTGCTTGGATGGTTTAAAGGTGGGATTTACTTATCCCCAATAAGGTATTAGCTAAAGCTACATCTCCCTCTGCCTTTAGCTAATCTCGGACATTATAACAAAATTACCCTTTATTTACAAAATATTAAATTTGAAATATGGGTAAAAATGTAATTGGATCTACTATCTAAGATCATCTTCATTTACCAAACCCATCGGAGATCATTATTTAAATCATCAACCAAACACAATAAAAATTCATGTCCTCCATATTTAAAATCAATTAAAGCTAATACCCTCTAAACACAACTTCAATTCCAAGCGGACTCTGAGTGTATGGTGCAGTCCATAACGGGCTAAACAAGGATACGCCGGGATAAAAAAACTTTACGAATTGTTTTTTCCCCTATTTTTATAAATTAGTGACTAACTTTTTAAGTCTATTAAACTCATATTAATTTCTTATTTAATTAGAAAGCTTGCATTAATTCAAACTAGATCTGTCAAACGGGCCGGCCCACCCTGTCGGCCCGCTACCCGCCGAAGCCCGCCAATTGGCAGGCGCGAGCGCGGGTAGGCCCGCCCAGCTTACCCCGTCGTAAATAAAAAAAAAAGAGGAAAAAAGAATTTTAGTTCGAAACTATGAGTAATTTAATCCCAACTCTTTATTTTATTAAACTTAATTTCACGTAAAATTGTAATTAAAAAATATAAAAAGACCTACACAATTTACTTATACATATATTATCTAATATAAATATTAATATTTTGAATAGCGGCGGGCCTGCGGCGGCCTCCAGGCCCGCGGCCCGCCAAAGCCCGCAAGCACGGGCATTTTTGACAGGTAATTCACTTGAAAATATGAAAAGAGTATTAGCTACTTAATTTCTTTAAAATATTATTCGTATTACGATAAAAAAAATTTATTTTTATCATGCATTATAATATAAATATTTTAGTTATTTAAAATATTCCCCTCTACGACGGGGATTAGTGTGGCGCCCCTGACTTCTACCACTCATTCTTACTACTAATTTAAGTGACTGCATGTGATTTAAGGAAATAATGACTACGAAAATGCCTACAAAATTTTTCCTTTTATATAAAGGAAGCGTTCTGTACATTACAAAATATTCCTAGGACATAAATGCATAGGTGAGTGCGCATGTGTGTTCAAAACTAATCTATTGGCCCGCCAATCAGTTCGCATCCATGTACATACCGCCACCTCAAAAGTCATCCGAAGCTTCAAAAATAGGCCTTGCCATCATAAAGATCACGTACCGTGATCCCGTGAACCTACAACACATAAATACATGGAATGAGCTTATAAAGCTCACTAAGTGAAATCCATGCATGCCATGCACGTGTTCTAATTAGCAAAGGCATCCGCGCCAATGCTTCCTAGACCTTATATTTTTCCTTGCCTTGTCTTGTCATGTAGGGCCCTCGGCTATCTTGCTATGCACCATCATGGAGCTCGAATGTACAAGGGGTAAATAAATATATAAGTGGCAATACCCACTCATGAGAGGCTAACCCTAGGGCGCCTTTTTCTGTCCCAAGGTGGTTTTATACGCCACGCGGACGCTTTACACTGGTAGCCTATTCTGAGGTTGCCAACACCAGAGGTACCCTCGGTGTCGCTTATTCCCTCAGCTCGCATCCTCCAGGTTCCACGTTCCGCCATGAGGGCATTAGCCTAAAATCATGTCTTGCCTTGAACATGTCATGTCTTGACGGTAACGGCATACGACGTCACCATGGTAGCATAGAAGAGCCGTGACTCAAATGTGAGTCGGCTTCAGACGCCCATATCGGCGAATATCTATCGCTCTCAGGCGATCATGTATCATGCACGCTCTCGTATCCTGTCTTTATTACTAAACGTGCGTGCATATGATCATGTCATGAATATGCATGTCATGTAACGTAACTAGATCACGCAGGAAGTCACGTAATATCATAGAAGCACATAATCACATAATTCATGTACATACAATTATGCGTTGTAGTTGGGACTTCCACTTACATGTCGTCCAAGCTTAAATACTTACGGTCTTGGAGTGTTCTCACCTTTCGATCCTTAGACAGAATATTAAAATATCGTAATGTCAGTACCATACTTAAATTAGGTGCCTGTGTCAAAATAATTTATTTTGGCTACGTTAAATTGCTAAAATCCTATATGGCTCGATTTCTAATCTAAGTGAAGTCAACACTAGATAACTATATTAAAGTTAGATTCGGTCAATTTGATCATGTCTTGATATTAGTTTCGGCCGATTCTGTCATGCCTTGCATTACATTCGCCGAGTTTCACTATCCTTCCAAATCGCTCGATTCCATGCATGGAATTCCTATGCTTTCGGTTGATTTTACACATTAATATTTTCTTTCGCCGTGTGCTTTCATCACCTTCCAATCACCCGATTTGTTCTTATATGATCTTGGGTTTCGCCGATTTGTCCACTAATAAATCGCCCGATTCTTAGGTCTTCAATCGTTCTATTTTATACATTGAAAAACCCCTTTTCGGTCGATTTGTTCCATTCCTACTCAATTTCACCGACCCTATATTTAACATTGCATCGGCCGATTTGAAGTACTTTGAAGGATTGATTCCATGTGATCATAACATAGCCAATCGCCCGATTTGTAGGGTTCTAAGCCACATCGCCCGATTAAACCTTCATTTAGCGTGGCTTAGTCAGCGCTTGACCTATCTCCACAAATCGCCCGATTCCCATGTATTAACATGTCACCTTTCGCTCGATTCCTCAATTAAATTCCTAGGTTCGGTCGATTCACAACATATTCTAGTTTACATTTTGCCGAGAATTAATTAATTGTGGGTCTCGAATCGGGTAAGACTAAGGAACCCTATTTCGATCGAAACCCTAATTCTTAATTCCATTCGCCCGATTACTTAAATAGTATATTTCATTCGATTGAAGGCTATCTTAGAGATGTCTTCTTCTTCGAAGTTTCGATTACTACCTTACCAAATTTTCCCAGGCTATACATAGAAAGATGAAAAAAACAAATAATTAAGACAAAACCCTAGATTCGAATTCGACCTGAAAGACCTAATCCCGATATAGGCATATCCGGACAAAAAACTTTTTACTTCAAACGATCGATCGAAGTCCATAACATTCCGAAATCAATATACTTGGGAAAAGCTGTAATTGCAGGCTGTCATTAGACATTCGACTGTCATTATACCTACCTCACTCCCTGAACTCCTATAGTATTGAAGTGACTGTATAAAAAACTTAGCCATTAACAACAAGATTCTTATTCTATCTTTATCACCTAGAAATTTCTTTCTCTTCATAGTCTTTTCCACTAGACTTTAACTATATAGCAAATGATGACCATTAATCTCCAGGTCTAGTAAAGTTTTAGGTCCCCACTATCTAAAGATCCGAACACTAAATCCTTGTGTTATTCGTTTTCTCTCATCCCCGGCATCCAAACACATTCAAAAAGCATGTTAAATGTATCCAAACATACGTACAATATGCTCCAACAGATCCCATAATGTAATCAATCAATACAAACTCCAACATCCCCAATCCAAACATTTATTAGTCCCTATTAAAGACAGCAATTACGCTTAAAAACTTCCAATATTCATTATCCTATTAAACATTTAACTTAAAAATTATGTTGATTTTTGCCCATATACATAAAAAATATACTTTAGTGATTATGTTAACAAAAATTAAACTTAAGGGGCAAAACCATAAAAATCAATACTTAGCTAATTCCCTCGAGAATATGCTAAACCTGAAGGGTACTCCTATCGACCCAAGTTTCTTCCTTCTTCAACTAAAGTTCGTATAAACCTTAGTTCTGATACTTTGTGCCTAACATTTCCTAAAAACAGTATAGATGTAATTAAAATACTTTAAGATATATAGAAATTATACCTCTTCCTTAGTTAGGTTGATAAATTTCGGTTCTTCTTTCTCCTATGCTAACCCTCGTCGACTTCTTTTATGATGTGGATAATTATGTCCTATTCTAATTGTGTTTGCATGTATAACTGTCTCAATGACATCAACACTTAGTTGATCTTTATCTCGGCCAAGTAACAAGTAATATTCTATTACTACTTAACTTTTCCCTACTAGCTAAGTAATCGAGTTATGTGGTAACTTTAATCCCCATCTTCAAATGATAATTACTATTATATACCTTTTCTCATAGCTAAGAAATCCGACCTATTTATTTCGGTTTCTAAGTTCTAAAATTCGTTCTACCCCCTTTTGGACATTATCCTAATATTTTGAAAGTTACTTCATTTAAATCTTTAGAATTTAGTTCCTATTGACACCTAATCAAATAAACATGTAATGAAGGCACATAAATCATATAATATGTATGCAAATTTATCAGCCGGCTTACTTACGGGAGTCGGGTATTACAATAGTATTGTTTAATAATATTTATATTTTATAAGTTGATATGAAAGTATAGCGATTATTATGAGGAGCAATACATGAAAAATAATTAAACACTATATCAATGTGTCATGGTTAAAATTAGAGCCGTCAATCCGGCCCGCGACCTGCGTGCCGGCCCGCTTCCCTGGGGGGGGGGCTGCGATTTTTTAGCCCTCAGACGGACAGCCCACGCGGGCCGCGACTTTGGCAGGCTACGGGTCGGCCCGCCCCGCCCCCCCCCGCCAAATTGACATATCTAGTTAAAAACAACTTAAATTAATAATGTTGGAATAGTCCATAAAATAATATTATTGATAATGGAAAATAAGTTAGTAAAATAATTTTGTTGAATCATGAAATTATTGAAAATAATTATTACAAATATCAAGTGTTGGTCTGTCAGTTCAAGTTTCAACCAATCATGTTTTACCATAATTAAAATTGATTATTATTGACCCACGTTGTAGATAGAAAACTGCCATTTAATTAACTCATTTTTATCTACAAAATTAAAATCCAAACCGTTCAATTATTAAACACTCACTACCTTACTTATATTTTTAGTTAATTATTAACTTACTATCTTTAGTTAGTTATAATTCAACCTCTAATTAATAATTAATCAATTTCTTTTGAAATTATAATATGATATTATAGCACGCGCATTTGAGTGTGCAAAAATACTAGTGTGAATATCGCGACGCCATTGAGATAGTTTGGACGACATAGTAATGGAATATCAAAATTTAAAAGAAAAAAGGCATCCAATATTACTCTGAAAATCGAACTGAACATTTTAAATTATTCATGTAGCCAGATTTAAATTTAAAATCCTTGTAAAATAACCTCTAATAAAATGTTTACATTACAAAATGAGAAAAGAAGAAAATGAAAAAAATTATTTGAACCCCTAGAATAGAAAAACAAGGTCCTATATAGAGGCCTACAGCATCATAAATCTAGGAAGGAAAAAATGAGCAGCAATTACAACATTCACTATTCTACACAATTTTTTTTTCACTATCAACACGAATCACTTGTCATCGGCTATAATCCAAGGCGAACCTTCGCCTTCCCTGAGCTTTGGTGTATCTTCACCACCATTGCCTTAAAAAAAATCCCGCAAAATGTTAGAACTTAAGACGTAGTCAGCCCCTTACACTAACTAATCAATGGAATCGAACCAAAAATCTGAAAGGCATAAGTTTCAGTTTCTTTTAGCACATCAATTGTTCGTCACTCACTTTTCTGTTAGGGATTGAACAAACTTGAGCCACCCATCATATCCAAGGCTATAAGCACAGCTGCCGTCGTAAGTAATGCAAGCCAAAACAAAACCGTCCCCGAACCTGCATTTTTACAAGTTATCAAACCACTCCTTTCATAAAAAAATAAAGAAGCAATGCTTCGTAGCTTAGCACTTTGCCCACGAAAAGAAAACACAAAAACTACCTTGAGAAGTATTGGAATCATTTACAGCAGCTTGCGGGCCGGGCCCAGGCACGGACGCAGCAGCATTCGTCTTGGCATCTTCTGAAGGCTTGTTAGTAGTCGAAGAGGTTTCTGAAGAAACTATGCCTCGAAACTCTTCGCTCACCAATAGAGCCGTTAGGACGTCCATGAAAGAGTCAACCTCTGAGTTGATTGTGTACTTTCTATTGTTGACCTGCTTCGTTTCGGTGGGATAAGATTGGTCTGAATCGGACAGCTCATCCTCGGATGGATCTACGTATGTGCTATAAGCTTTGACCGACTTTTCTTCTTCTTCGTCTTCTTCTACGTACGCTTTGTAAGTCAATCTCAGTAGAATTTCGCCTGCGTATCCTTTTCCAAAGAGGCTCAGCCCTCCTCGGAGCTGAACAATCCTGTCCGTCGGAACTGTATCTTTTAAAGGGCCGAGATCGATCTGTAACAACACAGCTTTCATGAATGAATGTGAAGAAGAAATATGTACGTTGAAAGTTTGATTCATCCTTACCTCTGCATACCCTACGCTCCAATCTGTGAATCCAAGCGAATCTTTTACTTCAATGCATAGTTTTTCCTTCCTCGGGTTAGAAACTAGCATGTGAAAATCCTGCAAAAAAAGGACATTGGTGCATTTATTAGCATCGTCATATATAAAATTTAACAAAAATACCTAAAAGAGAGTAGTAAAAGGACCTGATTCCATATCGGTTCGCCAGGTGGACCAATAACGGTGGTTAGGCTGTTCCTCTTACTACGTATTAATTGATCGCCTAATCTTAGAATCACATACGGATCTGTTTTACCTGTAATAAAAAAAATAATGTCATTATTACCCAATACAAACACGAATGTGTTCTATGTAAGGAAGTTTTTTAGCACGTAAGAAGTAGTATAGTACCATAGAATATATAGGGAAGTTTTCGGGCATCGAGGAGAGTTACAGATAATTCTCCGGCGTAGTTACTATTTCCTTCTTGAATTTCTCCAGGCTTTGTAGAATCGCTTGGCACAGATACCACAGTTTTTGCATTTTGAAAATCTAGGACTATTTTCTTGGGCCTTACGAATAGTTTGGGCAAGTCTTCGGTAAGAAGTTTCGTCAAGAACCTTAAAATAAAACGATTTTAAAACGTAAGGTTGTCTGAAGATGAATCAAAATCATGAAGCAATATTTGGACAAAAAGGAGAAAAGTTACTTACATTGAGAGAACAGGTATGGCTGAACGTTTGCAGTGAAACCCGAAAAACATGAGAAAACAGAAGTAATTATGTGAATTATCCAAAAAACTTGCATGATCAAGAGACAATGAACGCAAAAACGTTAAAAGAAACAAAAATCACTTCATACCCATCACATTAAAAAGGCGAAAAGGGGATAACTCAAATTTTATCTTTGGAAGAGATACAAAAGCCCATGAAACGGCTCCCACGTATGGCTCTTTGGGTATCAAACGGAGTTTCACCCATAATTCCCCGTCAATGTCGAAATTACGTATTCCCACGGGCACAGCAATAGGAAATATCCCGAACTTCAGTGATAATAGTAACAGCATTCGTGCACCCCAGAATATCGTAAGCCTATCTGATACCTTGGAACAAAAAAAAGAAATCAAACAATGAACTTAAAATTGACAGCTGAAAAGTGAATAAAACAGCAACCATTTTGAGTAATCAATTGAAATGAACTTATAAGAGCAAAATTCTAACACTTACTGCAAGTCGTTGACACGGCGAGAAGTCCTTCTTTCAACGCTTCTTACTGATAAAGGCTCATCGCCTAAAGAAAACTGTTTGATCTCAACCCTCTTCACGTAATCTGGTTTCTTGAGATTATCAATCACAGGTTGTAATAACCCTATAATCCAATTCTCAATCCCATCCCTGTAAACCTTCCATAGCTTTCCTAACACCATGTTTACCCATTCCACAGATTCCTTCCTTTGCAAATCCCTCTCGAGAAGCATGGATAGATTAGTAGGAATTTGTGGCCTAGTCGTCGACTTATTACCACCATTGTCCCCTACGCTGGGCTTTCTAGACGTCCACAGCTTATCGAAAATAACTCCCACGAAAAAGAAAAACGCAAATAGTCCAAAAAAGCTGCGATTTATAGGCGGTGAGGGTATGGGGTGAATAACTCCAAGCTGATTCCTCAACTTATCAACAATAGGGTCTTGTCCGAAACTGCCACTGTAATAATTACTGCTACTTGCAGCGTTTATACTTGAAAAAGAACCTGAATTGTGTTCAACTTCGTCAGAAAATCGTTTCAAGGCAATGCTTTTTGCGCCTCTTGCGGTGGGAGAGTTTAAGCGAGGCTGGGAAGTTCCACCGTTCATACATACTTGGGCTTGTAGAAAAGCCAATCTCACATTTTTCAGAAATCTCCTTCGTTCTCTTTTTCGACAATCATTAGAGGCAATAGCACAAGGGCACAAGCTTAATCGAACTGGGCTCGAATTAAAAGGCACCAAAAAGGTCTCCTCGGCGAGAAGTCAAAGCAACGAGGTGGTGAAGTAACGGAAGCTGACTGCAAAACCATTAATATAAAAGAACCCAATTCGGCGACGATCTAGAAAAGGGAAACGATGGGCATGAATTACTTCGAAACATTAATAAATCTACGAAATAATAATCAGAAGTGAATCGGATTCGCTGTCGTTGTTTATCTCGTTGGAATCACAGGATCAATGTAGAGCCGATTGAACACGAAATCAGCTCTGAGGTGGAAAGTACTCTCAAAAAGACTATGGGGACGAAGAAGACGACGACGAGCTGAGAAAAGTTTTTGGTTGTAGTTCCACCAATTTGACTCGAATTTTTATTTTTGGGACTAAAAAGGACGGAAAAGATCAATTTTTTGTGAGGGTTCGACTTCCAACTCAGTATGACTGGGGTCACAAAAAAAGATATCAATAGATAGATAAATAATATGGAAATTCCCAATAGTCCACGATATTGCAATATGAACATACAAGACGTGTACGTGTATTGCAATTACATTAATCTTTCCTTTCAAAGCAAGAATTAAATAATGAATTAAACGTGGGTCGGAGGGCACGAGTTTGAACAATTTCAACTACTTTTCTTAGTTGGATCAATGTCCAAAAGCATTTCAAGTTATTTTACTAAAACGTAGTGCTGTATATGTCATCCCCAATCTGGCAACTAGTAATCTAAGAATCTACAAAAATTTTGTTAATGGCAATAGGTGAAATAAAGTTTATATTTAATTGGTAATGTTGATTTAGAAAATTGCATGTCTAATATTGGCGTTTTGCGGGAAGTAGGGATCGTCCCACAGCTGAGAGTGAGATCTAGACTCAGCTTCATACTGAACTTATTCAGTGTATGAGTTATGACTACTGTGATGGCGTTGCGTTGTATGATGATATCTCCTCTCAAAAGAAAGAAGAAGCAACTGTCAAAATGAGTCAATCCGTCCGGCTGATGGGTGCGAATGTCGATTAATATCGAAGTTTAATGGGCTTAGAGCAATCACATAGACTAGTGAGGCTTAGTCGTGTAGAACCGAAGGTCGTCTCATAGCCGACAGTGAATTTCGAAATTAAATTCCCGAGTGAATTAAGGGGAAGTGTGGTGAGTGCAACAACGATGGTATGGAGTTACCTACATGAGAGGAAAAAAGGGAGAAGCAGGGCACCCGGAGGGTCACAAATCTAGGCTGATAGACCGGATGGCTGTTTGATAGGTGTTATAATATGTAGGTTGAATGTCTGGGCCTTAATTAGCTAGTAAGCACCAAATTCTTGTAGAGATGTCAATCAACACCAACAAGATCCATTGAATCTTAAAATGGGTACGAGTTTAATCTTAGACAGACTTAGACCATCGATGGTGTTGGACCTTGCGTCGTCGATGGACATTCCTCTGGCACCACGGGTGGTCAAAGTGGGTTGTCATGCCTAATCTTTTGTGTTGGAGCAAAGAAGCGCGATGAATAT
Organism: Craterostigma plantagineum; assembly: GCA_027422505.1. NCBI lineage: Eukaryota > Viridiplantae > Streptophyta > Magnoliopsida > Lamiales > Linderniaceae > Craterostigma > Craterostigma plantagineum. The sequence goes on along the minus strand of JAPQWV010002899.1, from coordinate 20,747 downwards.
GTCATTAGTTACGTGCAAGTCATCAAGTGGGATTTTTTTTGGAAGAATTACTTTTTTATATATATTCGAGGCATTCGATGACACATACGAGGTTGAGATTAAATTTTGCAGCCATATGAAAATGTTTCAATTTGAGCCTATAATGTAATAAATGTGGTAATCTACTCTTTCGTCCGCCGGTTAGAGCATCTCCAACACACGGCATAAAAATACAGGTAATATTACACAATAATACGGTTTATACAGTGCTTTTACTCCAACCCATATACTATTTTGTACACTAGTTTTCACTCCAACCCATTAACTCTATTTTTCACTAAAAATCAAATTCCTTTATATTACTATCAAAATTGACTTATTAAACTTTATTATAAAAAAAATTAAAAAGTCAATATAATATAATTATTAATACTTAAAAATAAATAAATTAAAAAATTAGCATATTATTTAAGTATATTTTTATTAAATTAAAAGGCAAATATCAATAATTAAAAATTAATATTATTTTTGCTTTTTTATTATTATTATAAGAATATATCAAATATTTAAAATATAATAAAATATATTTTATTAAATAAATAGAAACTAAAATTCCATTTACTTTTTTGAATTTAAGTTAGATTTCCAATATAGGTCGTTTATTTATTCTATTTGTTTACTCTAAATTTGTTTACTCTAAATTTCGTTTTCTTTCGTTTGGAAAAATGTGAACAAAAAATTCTCTCTCTACAAACCCATTTCTCTTACTTCTCTACTGCGCGAAAAAACCCACACTACGGCAAAGTTTCTTCTCCCCCTTCCTCCTTTAGTGGAGGTTGGGGGAGGTCATTTCCTTTTCTCTTTTGCTCTTTTACATTTTCTTTTTTCTGTTTCTGATTGGCTGGGTGTAGGGCTGGGAAAAAATACCGAAATACCGAAATACCGTCCTTATCGTATCAAATCGTATCGAAAATATCGAAAATTTTGGTATACCGAAGTTTCCGAAAATTTTCGTACGGTAATGGTATGAAAGTTTTTAAAATTAGGTATACCGATTATACCGAATACCGAAATACTAAAATTTTTAATATATATATATATATATACACACACCTACATATATTATATTATTTCAAAAAATATAAAATGAAAAATTAAGGATCTTCATAAACTTTTAGCTCATAAATTATTAACTTATACACAACTTTCTAAGATTAGGCCCACCATATTTTACATATGTAACTCAAGTAACGTTTAATTTTTGTCTTTCTAATGTTTTTTTTTGAGGATTTTGAAAGCGTGAAGATGCAATGCAATTACTTTTTGTTAATCTTCACTAATTTTTTAAAATAGCCGCTTCGTTCTAATTAATCTGTATATAAAGTTGTATTTTCTGATTATGTAAAGTTTTTTGTCTTACTAAGGAGACTGACTAAAATATGTAAATTATGTAAGGTTAAAAAATCTTTTTATTTTGAAAATTTTGGTATTAATAATCTATCTTATCGGGGCCTAAGGAGTTTGAATTGATTAAAAATTCCAAAACAACAAATTAACGAGTTACGAGACATGCATGGTAAAAAACCCTCCGTGTGAATGGCATAGAATGTATGATACCGATACCATACCGAAATTTCGGTATGATACCGTATCGAAATTTAAGGTATACCAAAATTTGATATGGTATTGGTATGATTTTTTGGATACCGAATTTCGGTACGGTATACGGTATCACAGTTTTGGTACGGTATATCGTACCGAACCACCCCTAGTTGGGTGTCGATCCTTAGTGTCCCGTGTGGGAGTTTTGTCTCCTCTTGTAGGAGTTCTTTCTCCTCTTGTAGGAGTTCTTTCTCCCATTTTGGGAGTGTCATTCCCAAAGAAGACAAGATTTACAAGATGAAGATGGAATAAAGTGAAGAGTGTCGTAGATCTGACTCAATAGCCATTTTTTGGAGTGTTAGGTTAATCCGTCGTATGTTCTTTAGTTCTTTTTGTCCGATTTGAATCTTGTTTTCTTTTGGGTTCTTTTGTCTTTTCGTTTTTAGTCGTGTGTTCGTTTCTCACTGTATGAGAGCTTTTCTCCCTCTGGATGGTCGATTGTTACCAAAGGGTGCATTTGGACTATTTAGTCCCTGTAAATTTTTTTAATTTAATGAAGCTTTTGTTTGAAAAAAAAAAAAGAAAAAATGTGAACAAAGTAGACAACAACAATACACTTGTTAGTTGTCAGGAACTAATCCATCTAATTGAAAAAAAGACCACTTTGACAATTGAAAAGATGGTCTTCAGGGGCAATTTTCATTCAGTCCCCTGTCAGAGCCTGAATTCAGTAAAAAAAGTTAGTTTTAAGGACGCGATTTCTACAGTACCACTTCAATATTACGCAGTACCACTCATATTGTTCCGCAGTACACTTCATTGTTTCTGATGCAGAAAACAATGAAGTGTACTGCAGAACAAATGAAATGGTACTGCAGAACAATGAAGTGGTACTGCGTAATAATGAAGTGGTATTATAGAATAATGAAGTAGTACTGCAGAAATCAGGTCCTTAAAATAAATTTCTCGACCTGAATCCGAAAGGAGTATGAAACGTAATATACCTTTTAATAGATGTTTGTCTTCCAAACCTCCCTAGCTGCAGATCGTTACAGTACATCTTCAGACTTAGCATGTCTTGTATTTAAACCACATACGACGCCTTAGTTAGTTGCTCGCCAATGTCCTCAATCACCTCATCAGCTGCAGCGAAAGCCCTTACCCCCGCCGAATGGGAATCCCTAATCGACGACTTTAACCACGGCGGCGCCGACCGAATCCACCGCCACACAGGCGGCGCTCCGCCGCTCGACCTCGCCGTCACTTCTCTCCTCCGCAAGGACTTCCCCTTGCAGCACAAACTACTCCTCCTCACCTCCATGGAGCAAATCCCCCACCAAAACCCTCAATTGCCCCGTCTCCTCGAAGCCTTGAGGTCGATCGTCCAATCCCCAAATGACCCTTTCGCCTCAAGGACCAATTCCTCATTTCGACGACCTCCATTTTCATCACCTCCCTAGACCTAGCGATCGTCGACGGTAGAGGAGAATCGCTGCAGTTGATAAATGGGCTCGTTGAGCTGTTGCTGACCGTAATCAATCGCCCAAACCACGGCGTTGATCGGCACACACGTGGGGTGGCGTGCGAATGTCTTAGACAATTGGAGATCGAATACCCATGTCTGTTGTCCGAAACGATTCCTCACGTGTGGGCTCTTTGTCAAAGAGAGAGGACGCATGTTTCTCAGTGGTATGTCTTGCTGCTATCCACTATCGTAGTCGATGTAGTGAGATTGAAGCCTATCGATGTTAGTTATCTTGCTTCTATTGGCAATGCAACGGGCCCGTTAGTGCCATTTAGCATTCCGCTGTATATTGGTAAGGAATTGGTTATAGGGGATTATGTGTGGAAAGATAAGGAGGCTAGTTATAAGGAGTTGAAAAGGGTGGTCTCATTTTTGCTTGACTGTGCGCAGAATTTGACTTCGTTCGGGTTGGCAGAACTTATAAGGAACGTGGAGATTTTGGTCGAAGAGCTTGAGCTTCAGGGCTCGTTGTTGAGGATGCAGTTTTCGTGGCTGGTGTACACGTTCGACCCTTTGCTTTGCCACGTGTTTTTAGGAATGTATTTAAGGTTGTTGGACGAAAGACACAATGCATTCGATGTGGCTTCGAGGGTACTGTTGTTGTCCAAAGAAACACACCAGAATTTGGTGTTTCAGTTGTTGGGACTTCATTGGCTGCTGGGGTTTCTGGTTTCTGTGGTAGATAAGGATGGGGAGATGAAGCGAAGAGTTGTGGATATGAGTTTAAGGTTTTACCCTTCTATTTTCGATCCACTTGCAATTAAGTCGTTAAAGCTCGACTTGCTTGCGTATTGCCTTCGTTTGATTTGTAACCTCCGTGGAGATGCTAATGATGGGAAGGAGCATAACAAGGTCAGTGATGTTAAGCTGTTTGAAGATGGCCTTATCTGTGTTTCCTCATTCAAATGGCTGCCTCCATGGAGCTCTGAGGCTGCAGTAGCTTTCCGTACTTTCCAAAAGTTTCTGATTGGTGCATCACCTCATTCTGATGCTGATACTCATTCGATTAGTATGCTCGTTGATTCCAACATCGCTCGCACGCTAGAGGTAATACATATGTTTTCCCATGATTGTTTAAATTTCCAGTTTCTTTTCTTTAATTTGAATAGTTCCTTTTACTCTGCAGAAGATGTTGGTGGAGTCTGTTTTACAGTTTCAAGGATTAGTTCCAATGGTTGTTGTATGCCTCGATCGCTTGTTGGGATGCGAGAAACACCAAATGTTGGGAGTTCATCTCCTTGTAACGCTAGACAAGCATTTGCTTCCTCGACTCAAAATAGACTATACCCTAGGTTCTTGCTTTCCCATTTTTCAGAGGATGTCTGAAAACGTCAAAGTTTCACCAGATAAGCTGTTAGAACTTCTAACGAGGTTCGTGATTTTCCTCGGAGAGAAACATGGTCCTGATACGGGCTTGCGATCTTGGCACCATGGGAGTAAGGTTCTTGGTATTTGTCGAACGATGCTTACGCATCACAGTAGCTCCAGGATATTTAATAAACTGTCCCGTCTACTTGCAACTACTTGTCTCTATTTTCCTGATCTTGAGGTTCGTGACAATGCAAGGTATAGCCTATTCTTTCTTTTGCATCTCTCTTTCAAACTAGGGTTCTTATCGAAGGGATTGGAGAATTTTTTTCTTACTTAACCATTGAGCTACTTTATGTTGTGCTTTTGCATATAGTTATCTGCCCGATGGGGTTATTCTGACTGAACATTTAATACAGGTTTTACCTACGACTTCTCATATGTGTGCCTGGAACAAAGCTGAAAAGCGTATTGACCACGGAAGACAATTTGCGTAGCACATCTGCGCAAACTCATCCAAGCCCGTTCTTCAGTTCACAGTCTCCTCGATCATTACATGGCCAAAGGAAACCTCGCAGCTTGACTACTTACATCCACATCGAACGTGCCATACCTTGTTGGTGAAGGAGTCATGGTCCTTATCTTACCAACTCTCAGCATCAGTTCTCAAAAACATGGTTTGTTCGGAGGCATTGAGGACATGAATGAACCATCAGATGAAAACAAGGATTCTGATACAACTGCTAGTCTAGATATTAGCTCGGGAAGTCAAATGCTTCGCCAGAAAAAGGAGCCTCTATGTGTGATGGATGCCAAAATCTCGGAAATTGTCAGAGTAATAAGACAGCATTTCTCATTGATCCCTGATTATAGATACATGCATGGGATCAAAATTAAGATCTCTTGCACTTTGAGATTCGACACAGAGCCCTTCAAAGATGAATCTGATGCAATGTACGATGTGGAAAATCTCCCTGCGTTGTATGCCACGGTTCTTAGTTTCTCCTCCTCAGCACCATATGGATCCATCCCATCATTTCACATCCCTTTCCTTTAAGTTCATCTCCTAAAAATGAGAAACCTTCAAGTCAAACTGATTCCCTAGCTATTGTCCCAGTAGAATACGGTGATGCAGAAGAACAAGACGGGCATTTCAAAGAACGCATTAGCATAGAATTAGAGCCACGAGCACCGATGCCTGGCCTAGTCGATGTTGTCATAGAAGCTAATGCAGACAACGATCAGATCATAAGGGGCCCACTCAAGAGTTTCTGTGTTGGGATCGAGGATATGTTTCTCAGGGCTATTGTCCCAGACGACACTACATTAGATTCTGTCCCAAGTTATTACGATGAACTCTTCAATGCATTATGGGAGGCGTGTGGGTCCCCATCAAGCTACGCTAGAGAAACCTTCGTCTTAAAAGGAGGAAAAGGTGCTGCTGCCATAGATGGGACTCGATCGGTTAAACTTCTTCCAATTCCCGCCACCTCTTTAGTTCGAGGCGTCGAACGTCACCTTGCGCCTTTTGTTGTCTCTGTGATTGGCGAACCGATTATCGACTTGATTAAACATGGAGGTGCCATAGGCGATGATGTGTTGTGGAAGGGTTTTGGTTCTGATTCTTCCTTAACTGTGGTTAGTTCCCCGACTGGTGCTCAAAGGGGACGACCTCTTTATCTCAAGTACTTTGACGACAAAGATGAGAGAGGAAATGAAATTCAAACCCCCAGGAAATATATGGGCTATATCCACGTTTTGATATTTCTTCCTCCGAGGTATCACCTTCTGTTTCAAATGGAGGTACGAGATTTCTCGACCCTGGTTAGGATCAGAACAGATCATTGGCCGTGCTTGGCTTATGTTGATGACTATTTGGAAGCTTTATTTGGTAACTGAAGCTTTGGCAGGCGAACTTTCTTACGCTTGATAATACTGTCTTGGGACTTCCAAATTTCTTCATGTTCATGAGATCATGAGAGTCTCTCTCTCTCTCTTGCAGCTCGAACCAGAAAAAGGTACGACGAGTTATTTCGTTTTTCTTTTTCGCTTTGCATCGGCTGATTAGTTCTGCATGTACATTTCGGACCACCAATGTTATGGGGGTTGCATCAATCAGATCAAAACAAACAAACTCTGGCCATTGGTTTTATACAGGTATCTTCTGATGCAAGAAATCCTTATTTTGTTTCTCTTGTAAATAACATATTTATGTATGACAACGTAAAGCAAAATACTAGCAGACAGATGTTATAAGCTTTAACGGAAACTGCTCTTCTTTTTTTCTGTGTTTCTCATATTCGTTGGCAAAGTAGCGACAACTGCAGTGGGAGCTTCGAGCTTCAAATTCGATCGATTAATCTGAGATATATATAATATATTAATGTGCTCATACACATAAACTCTTGTTAATTTGCCCAGGCTTGAGGTTTCTCGTCCCGTAATTATTGTTTTCATCAGGGTTTATATTGTTTTTATTGTAACTTTCTTACATAACTCGTAGTTATCGTATACGTTTAATGTTTTTTTTTTTGTTCAATATGGCATGACAGCGAACCACATGGATGTAATCACTGAGGTACAAACTAAGGATGAACAATGTAACTCACTCTGTTTGTTAACCTTGTTTTGCATTTCAAACAAGAATTGTTGGGAATATAGAAAGTATGGTGATGAGCTGTCTCATTAACCATTTTAAATCCCTGTGTCAGTTGTAATATACAACCACTGATTAAGCTAAATAATAATAATTACAAAAAAAAAAGCAAGAAATAGAGCCACAAGTCGTACACTTAGCATAAACATACTCTGTAGTTTAAAAGAAATCACCAAAATCTCTGTAGTTTAGAAATAGGCTAAAAACCCTCGTAGTTTGAATAATTATGCATAAGCCCTATCGGTCAAATTTAGTCTAACGGACAGGAAAAATGGAATTCCCATTATACCCTTGTCAATGGTCACAAACACATGAAGGAACTCATACCGTAAACCACCGCAACTATGAGGATCTGGACAATCGTCCTCGCAATCACCTTAGTGTCCCACATCGATCTCTCGACGACCCTTATCTTCACAGCTATGTACAACATCGCCACCACTGTCCTCTTTGATACGCCCTTGTCAATCGTGTACGTAAAAGTCCATCGAGCATCGAGCAAAGCGATGTAGCATGTCCGTCCACTTCCGACGTTCGCTTCTTCCTTGGGTCATTGGGCTCTCTTTTCTCTCTAGACTCTTGCAGTTGCCTGTCCTCGGAGGAGCATATCTGTCAGAGAAGATCTTATTTTACTGATTTTGTTGAATCTTCAAGGGTTTCCACAATTGGGTTTGAGATTTGAAATCCGTGGGAGATTGTTATTGATCTAAACAGCTGGTTGCTTTATTGATTATTTGATTATTAAATGTTCTAATTATATTCCTCTGATTATCGATTCTTATCATTGTTGGCTCCCACAATTGCTTTCGATTCTATTAACCATTATTATCAAGCTTTGGAGTTTCATTATCAATTATTCTGACGATTTCAGTTTGGGGGTCGAACTAGTTATTGATTACTTCGATTTCTTGGATTAATACTAATTGTTAATGAATTCGATTTTTGTGGTTAACACCATGTGACGTCATCGTTAATTTTGAGAGGAAGAATGACTGAGGGTTATTTTAGTCATTTTACGGCATAAAATGTGGTCAAATCATATTTCAGTCGCAGTAACAGCGCGTGTGCTGCATTCACCGGCAGAAGATGCTGACCAGGGGGTAAGATGCTAAGTTTTGGAAACCATAAGGGAGTGTCGCGTAATAAAAAAATCACAAGGTAGTACAACACATTTGAGTATAACCACGTGGGAGTACGCAGTTTACCCTTTTTTATTTAGTGAATCGAAGAACCGCATTGCAACGATATGGAGTAGTCAGTCCCCCTTTTTTATACCTCTATAATTTTTAGGGATTATTTCTATTCAGTCCTGCATATTAGGATTAGTAGCATTTAAATGATGTTAAGTTACATTGTAACAATTTTAGGACAATAAGTTAAGAAGCAACAGTAATTTGAGGACACCCAAATTAAATGTTGGGATTTTAGGACAATAAATAAAGTTAACCTTTGACACAGGAGTCAAAGGCGGCCAGAGACGTACCGGACGAGGCCAGCATGCAAGAGTCGCGGGAAGGGTTGGTGGGTTGAACCCAAAAGCAACCGAACCATGGCCGGGCAGCGAGGTCTGACTGCGCCAGTAAGGTCGGCGTGCAGACCAGTGAGACGCAACAACGCACTAAGAATAGTGCAGATCGGACAGGAGATCGACCAAGGCTGAGTAATCAAGGCTAGGCAATCGGAGACACGTGCTACACAGCGCGGGTAGTATGAGTAGCATGGCACAGTCAAGACAGCGAGTATTCGCTTAGGAATGGGACCGACTAGACAAGGCACACAACCAGCCGAGGATGGCAACTTGCGTGCACAAGCTAGGCAATGAAGACACGGGCCGGGCAGCTTGGCGCAACGCAGCGACATGGGTGTGAGACCGTGATCATGTGATGCAGCTGGCTAGACGCTTGGCTAATAGCATGCATTATAGACAACGTAGGCACAGGCCAAGGCAGTGGGAGTCCATTCTGGGATCCCACGTTCCCACAGACCGTGACCATCCGAAGCGGGGCAGTCCGCGGATTATTGGAGTGCGTGAGGCCTGAGCGCAGCTCAGAGGCAAGGCGCGACTGTGCCAGTAGGCCCAACGAGCAGAGCGCGCGATACCATACCATGGTCGACGTAGCCAATAGGTGGGCGAGACGATCAACACGAAGTCAAGTAAAGCTGAGTGGTATTGACACATAGCAAGTACACAATGAGTCGCATGGGTTGGCCAGATGAGTGCTGAGAACATAGGAGCATGCTGCAGCACGAGGACTAGGAGCGAAAATCTCTCAGAGTTGCGTTCGTGGGCTAGACGACGTGGCAGACGTGCGAGATTAGCAAAACATGGCAGCTTGCAGGACTGAGCGAGCGCAAGCGAGTTTCCAGCGCGGCAGCGACGACAAAAGACATGACCTTAACGAGTGTAGGCTGTAACAGTGTAGGGGTCAAGGTGGAGAGTTGCGATCGGTACTCGAAATATGGCATGGTGGCAGCGAATAAGACGGATGTGATTTCTCTCATCGAAGATGATGCCGGTCACCGTTTCTTCAACGAGAATTATGTTCAGGAGATATTCGAGAAGTCTTGAAGCCTTCGAAGGACATTGAAAGGCATCTCGCTACGCATTTGTAGAGGAATGTAGTAAAGTCATTGTTGGACGTTCCTAATATTTTCTTGGTTAAGGATGAGGAGAAGGAATTGGACTTTTGAGGTGGAGAATTGCGAAAGCAAGTCAAATTTAATCTGAAGATTTTCATCGAAGCATTAAATTGCTGAAAGAAATGTAGTGATCAAACTGCCACTACAAGGGAGGTTTCTTCCAACTTTATGGCAAGGCAGTTGAAAATGATGGGGAGCATAATAAAAAGAGGAAGTGCTCATTCATCAGCGAGATAATTGCTAGAGATTCATACAATATTCTCTGAGAAATTGATGGTAGAATAAAGACTGTAATCTCTGTTGTCTTGAGTCTAGAAAGAGAAGAGCGGAGATTTGTAATCTACATTAGAACCTCTATAAATTAATAACATTGGGACCATGAAATTTTATTAATTAGAGAGATATTAATATATTGATAAATAATATTTCATTAATTAATAGAGAGACTCTTTAAATTCAACAAATTTAAAATGTATTGACGATAAATGAATTCAAATATGTTTCATTAATTATATTCATGTACTCAAAACAATATACAAGTGTGAATTAATGAAATTTCAAAATTAGTCAAGGTACAATACAAATGCTCTCTGGATATCATTGAAGCATCGTTCAACCAACTTTCAGAAGGGTGGGGATATTAAGCGACACAAAATAGCGACAACAATGCTTCAAGAAATAGCGACAACAACGCTTCACAATAAAAAAATAGTTGGGAATGAAATCCTTTAGATTAAAATTAAGAAAAATTTAGTAATAAACAGATTCTTATTTTAGCAAAAATTACCATTATAATTGTTTATGAACTATTAATTTAGAGTTTTAATGGGACCTAAAATTATAAAGGAATTTTAAAAAAGTTATTATCTTATTATTTTATCGAATTTGACGATTTTTAACAAAGGCCCAAGTCGGGACCGGAAGATTTTATTATTTTAGAGAGGTTATTAATTTATCGAGTATTAATTTACAGAGGTTTTACCGTACGGTGTAATCAGTGAAGGAAAAAAAGGATTCTCCCGTGGAGTAGGATTCGTATTGAATCCGAACCACGTAAAATCTTCGTGTTATTAATTTTCTGCATTACCGACTTGTCGAATTCCAAACGGAAACATTTCCTGAAATAGCAACCATCTAACTTTGGAGTTTGCATAACGTCGTCACTCCTAACATACATGACCAGCTAAACAATTAATCTTCATTTTATCCCGAAGAGAAAACTGCCAAACTTATATTTTGCTTACACTGCAAAATTCAACCTCCAAACAGAAAATCCATGCAAAACGATATCTAGGCTTGAAGAACAAGCAAACCCTATTATTCATACCCAAAAAAACAACAAAACGACATCCCCTCGTCGAAGACATAACCGTGCCCCTAAAGGCTAAAACTGATAATTCTCGTATCTCATGTAGCACTTGGCCATCTGAACCTGAGCCCCGACGGCGTACTCGCACTGGTCGAAGAGATTGGACTGTGCATGCGTCAGGCAAATTGTGCAGTCCCTCGAACTCATATCTGAGTTGCAGTTCGCATATCCGTACGCAGACGAACCGCCTTCGTACTCTGCGATCACGTAAAAGCTGTAGTCGGTCAAGTTGGGAGTCGTTATGGCCAAAGCTTCGACGGCGTACGTCGCCGTCGCACCGTAAGTGTCGTCGGGCGGCCAATTGTTCGGACTGCATACTACAGATTGGCCGACGGTTTTATTTGTTACAGTAAGAAGGAGGGTGAACATGGCGGCAGTTAGGGTTATTGTCCGTCTGCTCATCTTTGCTTTTTATTTATATGTATTATTATTACAGCTTTTGTTCATTAACGTTTTGATGGTAGTTCAACTTTTTCTTCCTTTCTATATAAATAGGTTGAGGTGTGTTGTATTTATCGTCATACTTTGTATGCCTTGTTTTGATTAATCAATTCACTGTCTTTTAGGTAAAATCTATAGTGCTAGAGAACAATAGGATGAGATTATATCGAAGTGAGTGGCTGTTATGACATCGTTGTCTTGATGTTATAGAAGTATAGTTCTAACAATCTTGCTATATCAATTAATAACTAGAGTGTTCTAAAATTCGTTGAGCACCTAAACGACCTAAATGAGGTGTGAAATTAGAGTGTTTATCTGTTTTTCATTACTATTTTCGTTCATACATTACATATGTTAATAATCTATCAACGCAAGTCAAGTGCGCATTTAGTTTATCTAAACATTCTAAATAAATAGTGTTCATCTCAGTAATGCAACAAAATAACATACCCATATCACTACGAAAAACTAGCCGACTACAATTAGCCGCTATTCAGAAAATTACCGACTTCAAATAGAAATTGCGACTACATAGTGAAGTCACTATTCCGACTACAAACTTGGCCGCTGTGGGCTTTCATTGTAGTCGCTAACGCATACTTCGACCAAATTATACATGAATATATTTAATTAGTTACAAAGAATTGGTTTATTCATAAATATAATCCATTAAAACATATTTAAATACTAAATCATCTAAATTTAAATTTATTTTCTTTTAATTAATAAATTATTAACTTATCGATATATTAATATCTCTTTAATTAATAAAATCCAGTGGTCCCAAGGTTATTAATTAAAAGAGATTTACTGTATACCTATTACATTTTAATATTCATCGGTAACATTAGCATTTTTTGGTCATATATTATACACATTATAATTTTCCATAAGTACTCCAGCTTCCATTATTGAATTGCATGCTATGAAATTTTTGTTGTAACTAAACACGGGCAAGGGGAGGCCGAATCAACCTTAAAGTCGAACTTGAGAGTGAATGAAAAAGCAAGCTGTTGGCCGAACGCACCCTCGCCTCGCAAAGATCCACGAACGATAGACCCGAAATTAGATTGAACCGAAAAGAAAATATTCGAAGATTGTGCGAACACAATTTCCTTAAAACAGATTCGCTCCCTCACGTATGTGCTAGAGGTTTGACGAGCGTCTGTTTCCCAGGATACTTCGAAATCTCGGCGTTCGTTTAGCACAAAAACGACACCGACAGCGAACGGAACAAGAGCGATATAGCAGAACCAATTTTGAGAGATATTTGTATTTTCTTTTCTTTCTATTTCTTGTGTTTAATTCTTATGCTTAATCACCTATTTATAGAACCCAAAATTTATTAAAGAAATAATAATTTTTTTAATAAGATGACATAATGTTTGAGTGGTTTTTAACCAACTCAAACATTTAATCAAAGCCATTAACTTGAGGAGTGGTTTTTAACCATTCCATCACTCAATTTGAGTCATGGACTTGAGTAGTGGTTAGCCACTACATGGGCCTTCTAGAAGTTGGGCCTTCTAGAAGTTGGGCCTTCTAGAAGTCGGGCCGTTATTGAGCCATTTCGAAGCCCAATAATATTTAATTTCGAAGCCAAATTCCTCATTCACATAAAATTATAAAATCAACTATAATATAAATTTTCTAACAATCCCCCACATGAATGAGAATTGTTTGGTTAAAGTTTCTGCTAATCTAATGATACTCTGCATAGAGGATAGTATGTTTTACCATTTGAACTTCCTCCTTGTATGCACGCTTAGTTTACTGCAGTTCAATAGAACACGATGTCTTTGAACTGTCCCGCTTTTCGTGTAAACAAATCCACGTACAATACACAGAGACCATTTTTCTCTTGTTCCGTTCTCATGGTTTTGTCCAATACGGCCATGGACACGTCCTGATTCTGCGAGGGTTTCTAAAGAACTAAGCCTTCAGTTCTCCTTTGAAGCGGCCCTCTCCCTAACATAGGTGACTTCTCACGTCGCGAGTATTTTCTATCAATACTCTATGATAGTCATTAAAGCATCATAATGCTAGCCTGTTTCCATAATCACTGTTTCTTGACAGGAATGAGCGGGGTTATCCCCCACAGTGATACCAAGTCCTAAGATTAGGTTGTCCCTTTGAACCTAGATCTTGGGATCTCCAGTCACTTTGGTAGGGTTTTCCTTCTTAGCACTTTTATACTTTAAGGCTTTAAGCCCATCCCTTTCGTCAACCTTTCAACCGCATCTCTATTTAACCCTTTGGTTAGCGGATCCGCAATGTTAACCGTCGATTTCACATAATCAATCGAGATAACTCCAGTTGAGAGCAGTTGTCTAATGGTATTATGTCGACGACGTATGTGTCTCGACTTACCATTATACATAGTACTCTGTGCTCGTCCAATAGCCGATTGGCTATCGCAGTGTATGCATATAGGCGGCACAGGTTTTTCTCACTTAGGAATATCCTCCAAGAAATGGCGTAGCCATTCAGCTTCTTCTCCACATTTATCCAAGGCAAAGAACTCGGATTCCATAGTGGATCTCGCTATAACCTTGTTTCGAGGATTTCCACAACACACAGCAGCTCCAGCGAGTGTAAACACATAGCCGCTTGTGCTCTTAGAGTCCTTCATGTCAGATATCCAGTTCGCATCTGTGTAGCCTTCTAACACAGCCGGATATCGACCATAATGTAATCCATAGTCTCGCGTATACCGTAAGTATCTCAAAACCCGTATTATAGCGGCCAATGATCCGCACTCGGATTGCTCGTGTACGAACTCAGTTTGCTTATAGCATAAGCAATATCTGGCCTAGTACAGCTCATTAGATACATCAAGCTTCCGATAATCCGAGAGTATTCTACTTGAGAAATAGCCACCCCGCGATTTTTCGACAAATGAACGCTTCAATCTAATGGCGTTCTAGCAACACCAGAATCACCCTTGCAGAATTTGTCGAGAATTTTGTCTATGTAATGAGCTTGACTCAAAACAAGACCGTTACTCGTTCGTTTGATTTTAATTCCTAAAATCACGTCCGCAAGTCCCATATCTTTCATGTCAAATTTCGAATTTAACATATCCTTGGTAGACTTGACCATTTTGTCGTTACTACCAACAATGAGTATGTCGTCTACATACAGACATAAAATGACGTAGTCATCGCCTGTTTCCTTTGAGTAAACGCATTTATCGCTCTCATTGATTTTAAACCCGTAGTTGATCATCGCATGATCAAACTTTTCGTGCCACTTCTTAGGGGCTTGTTTCAAACCATACAAAGATTTGATCAATCTACAGACTTTCGTTTCGGTTCCCGGAGCACGAAAACCCTCGGGTTGCTCCATATATATTTCTTCGTCTAATTCACCGTTTAAGAAAGCTGTTTTGACATCCATTTGATGTACTTCCAAATTTCTTAAGGACGCGATAGCAAGTATCATCCTTATCGAATTTATTCTCGTCACAGGAGAATATGTGTCAAAATAATCTAAGCCTTCGCGTTGCTTGTATCCTTTGATAACAAGTCTGGCTTTATACTTTTCTACAGACCCGTCTGGTCTCATTTTCCTTTTAAAAATCCATTTTGATCCTAAAGGTTTACATCCCTTTGGAAGATCAACTAACTCCCAAGTATGATTCTGCAAAATAGAATCAATCTCGCTCTTTATGGCTTCTTTCCATAAAGGCCCGTCCACGGAGCTCACTGCTTCGTTATAAGTCAACGGTTCCTTTTCAATCAAATATGTAACGAAGTCGTCACCAAAAGAGTTCTCTATTCGGACACGCTTGCTTCGTCTCGGTTCAATCTCATGAACCGTACTAGGAATCTCGGTTTCTATATCATCTCGTTTAGATGTACCAGATCTATCATCGGTTTTACAAGGAAATACATTTTCAAAGAAACATGCATTCCTCGATTCCATTACCGTGTTCTTGTGTATATCCGAAATTTCGAATCATAGACAAGAAACCGATATGCTGTACTATTGAGTGCATATCCTATGAAAATGCAGTCCACCGTTTTAAGACCAATTTTTACTGCTTTAGGCGCAGGTACGGCTACCTTGGCCAAACACCCCACATTCGCAAATGTTGGTACGAAGGCGTCTTTCCTTTCCATAACTCATATGGAGTTTTATTCATTTTCTTTCGAGGTATCCTATTTAATAGGTAATTACTCGATAAGATAGCTTCGCCCCACATATTAGGTGGTAGACCTGAACTCAGTAACATCGCATTCATCATCTCTTTTATGTGCGATTCTTTCGTTCGGCCACTCCGTTTGATTGAGGTGAATACGGGGCGGTCAATTCATGGACGATACCATGTTCCACACAGAAGCTCCCAATTGGCGCTTCGTATTCTCTGCCTCGATCACTTCTCAATCTTTTAATTTTCTTGCCGAGTTGCGTTTCAACTTCGGTTTTGTAGAGAACGAATTTCTCTAATGCTTCGTCTTTGCTCCTAAGCAAATAAACATAGCAATATTGGGTGCAATCGTCAATAAATGTTATAAAATATTTATTGCCACCACGTGTTTGAACGTATTTCAAATCACATAAATCGCTATGAATCAATTCAAGCGGTTCGGTACTTCTTGCTACCGAAGGAAAAGACGATCTCGTCATTTTTGTGTCAACGCAAATTTTGCATTTATATTTCGAATTAATTTCGAATGTTGGAATATGGTCCATGTTAATTAATCGACGTATCGATTCAAAATTAACGTGACCTAATCTACCGTGCCACAAATTGGAAGATTCGAGCAAGTAAACGGAAGAACGTTTTTCATTCTCATTTACAATAGTCATTACATTGAGCTTGAACAAACCATCACAGGCATAGCCTTTACCAACAAACACACCCGACTTAGACAATATCACTTTGTCGGATTCAATAACAATACGAAAACCATGCTTGTTCAACAAGAATCCCGAAATCAGATTTTTCGTATCTCCGGAACGTATAACACATCTTTCAGCGTCAATATTTTCCCGAAAGTCATTTTGAGCAGCACGCTTCCTTTTCCCTTGACGGTAGCAGCAGCCGAGTTGCCCATGTAGATCTTTTCTCCTTCAACCGGCTCACAGGTAGAGAAGAGTCTACGGTTCGTGCACACATGACGTGTAGCACCGGTATCGATCCACCATTCTTGTGGATTCGACCCAATCATGTTTACCTCCGAAACCACCGCGACGAGGCTCAAGTCCTCAACTTCTTTGGTGATGTCTTTCACCATATTGGCCTCGTGGTGCTTCTTTGGAAGTCGACAGTCCGACGACTTGTGGCCTAGTTTGCCACAATTGAAGCATTTCCCTTGAACTTATAGTTCGGCTTAGCGACGCCTCCGGTCGCCTCAAGTTTCGCTTTGGGTTTAACCGCGCCTTTGCCCTTTTTAGAGCTATGCTCCACCACGTTTACTTTCGGTTCAGATGAGCTCGATACTCTCTTTTCCGACCTTTTGTTGTCTTCTTCGATTCGAAGTCTAACAATCAGAACCTCCAAAGACATCTCCTTGCGCTTATGCTTGAGATAGTTTTTGAAGTCTCTCCAGCCCCCGGCGGCAGCTTTTCAATAATAGCCGCAACTTGGAAAGATTCACTCAGAACCATCCGTTCTGCATGGATCTCGTGCAAGATCAATTGGATTTCTTGCTCCTGACTGATCACAGTCTTGGAATCGACCATCTTATAATCAAGGAACCGTCCGACAACAAATTTCTTTGTGCCGGCATCCTCAGTTTTATATTTCCGGTCTAACGATTCCCACAATTCCTTAGCCGTAGCGACCGCACCATACACGTTGTATAGAGTATCGCTTAGGGCATTCAGAATATAATTACGACACAGGAAATCAGAGTGTTTCCATGCATCAACAGCGATCACGACTTCTGCGTTCGTCTCGCCATCGTTCACCTTAGGCTCGACCTCTTTCAGGTAGTTGGCAAGTTCAACGTGGTGAGATAAAATAGCATCTTTTGCTGCCATCTCTTGAACGTCGAGGCCGTCCCCATAAATTTCTCCGGCTTCTCCAGGTGATTGACTGATACGTTTGGCTTCGTAACCACAGGTATGGCAGTGGGGATAAAAGTAGTAGGGAGAATGTCAATGTTTTCTTCGTTTCCGGTAGATTCTTGGTTGTTGAGGAAGTCCACATAGTCTGACATCTTTGCGGGATCGTCGATCTGTTTTAAGATTGTTGGCCGAACGCACCCTCGCCTCGCAAAGATACACGAACGATAGACCCAAAATTAGATTGAACCGAAAAGAAAATATTCGAAGATTGTGCGAACACAATTTCCTTAAAAAGATTCGCTCCCTCACGTATGTGCTAGAGGTTTTGACGAGCGTCTGTTTCCCAGGATACTTCGAAATCTCGGCGTTCGTTTAGCACAAAAACGACACCGACAACGAACGGAACAAGAGCGATATAGCAGAAACAATTTTGAGAGATATTTGTATTTCTTTTCTTTATATTTCTTGTGTTTAATTCTTATGCTTAATCACCTATTTATAGAACCCAAAATTTATTAAAGAAATAATAATATTTTTTTAATAAGATGACATAATGTTTGAGTGGTTTTAACCAACTCAAACATTTAATCAAAGCCATTAACTTGAAGAGTGGTTTTTAACCATTCCATCACTCAATTTGAGTCATGGACTTGAGTAGTGGTTAGCCACTAAATGGGCCTTCTAGAAGTTGGGCCTTCTAGAAGTCGGGCCGTTATTGGGCCATTCGAAGCCCAATAATATTTAATTTCGAAGCCAAATTCCTCATTCACATAAAATTTATAAAATCAACTATAATATAAATTTTCTAACACAAGCTAATAACATATATATTTCTGTAGCGTGTTAAATGTTAGAATAAATATAAATTTCAATTTGGCTTAATATTGTCAAAATACTACTATCTGGCATGCTAACATAATGGAGTGGAAACGTTGCCATCCCCATTTAATTGTTGACGTAAATGGTGGCTATCAAATATGTACTTTAGACCTATTCATAGACTAGATGTTTCTCCTAGACATTTCTCGCAAAAGCACATAATTGAAAGGTGGTGCCTAACCGCCTTTTGTTTTTCTTTTGTTAATAGCTGGAACGGTTGTGCTCATTATCTTGCTAAAAATTTGGGGTACGACGGAGTAGGTTATTCCCCGCCGACTCAATGTTTAGCAAATGCCGTACTAAAAGACCTTGAAAAGTAATGAAATTCTTTCTTTCAAAAAAGAAAAATGAAAGGTGGTGCCTAACTGCAATTAATTACCTAATCTTAAATTACACAAACTGCTAGGGCTTAATTTCAATCCAAGGCGGCTTTGAGGTTTGGCATTTATTGAGGCCCATCTCAACACTTATTTTTCTTTTCCAAATGAAAATGTTCGCCAGGATCTCTCATCAGAGGAAAGCAAATAGAAGTATCTCTAAGAAAATGATAATCAATAAAATAAGAAAATAATATTCAAAGTTGAATGGAAAAAAAAAAAAAAGACCTAACGAGTCTACTACGATTCATGGAAAATTTGAAAATAGTGATCAAGTCGGGCAATCAATAGTTAATCCATTTTTCCTTCTTCAACTTCAAAGAGTTTGGTTGTTTGTTTGTTTTTTTTCGAGAAATGCAATTGCAAAAAGGAAAGCTTGCCCTTGATAATAAATTATAAGTTTATTAATTTACTTTCTAATTATAGGTCGTCTTGTTTTCTTCCCCCGACGCTTACAAACAATGAGTGAATATAAATATGTCTTCGGCTAGGCTCTGCGTTTACTATGTCAAATAAATTCTCATGGTCACGTCATCACACGTAGCAAAACGCATACCTATCATCTTCCTCTTTAAATTCCATTTTCATTATGTGATATATTAGTGCAATAAAAAGCCTCTCTTTCCAATATATAAATATCCCTTCATTGTACAATAATCAAACATAGAAGACCTCAATCCTCGCAATGTCTTCTTCTTACTTCACATCACTACTGCTCATAGCCTTGTCTTTCGTAATGACGATTTTGCCCTCGCCTTCTCACTCCCTCACTTGCGCGCCCAAGCCCAACTTCACCAACTGCGAAGCTCTCCTTCACTCAACGCAACCCTCGATTGGAACTACGACCCAACTTCCACCCCATCGCCGACCCTATCCGTGCTCTTCTCGGCGCCGCCCGCGAGCCCCGACGGGTGGGTCGCCTGGGCCCTCAATCCCACCGCCGCCGGAATGGTCGGAGCCCAAGCACTCATCGCCTTTCACGACCCAAAGAATGGGTCGACGATGGTGGTCAAGACCTACAACATCACTTCGTACGGCGGCGTTGAGGAGTCGCCGATTGCATACAACGTCCTGGCAAAGAGAGGGGAATATTCCGGCGGGGTGATGAGCATATTTGCGACGCTGGAGCTACCACGAGGAGGGCCGGAGGCGGCGACGGCGGCGGGGCTGAACCAAGTGTGGCAGGTGGGGAGTGAGGTTGGGGGAGATGGTGTGCCTAAGAAGCACGCGTTTAACCCTGATAATCTGCAGTCGAAGGGATTGCTGAAGTTGGTGCCGGCGACGAATGGCGGATCTCCGGCGGAGGCGCCGGCGCCGACGGGGAGTGGGGCTAGTGGTGGCCTGCTTTTGATGGGCTGAAGTTCGAGTGGGTGTACGGACTTTGGGGGCTTCTTGGGCTATGGGTACTTCCGTACTTTTAGTCCATTGGAGATATTTTGCTCGCGTTTTTTCCATTTTTTCCCTTTTCTTATTTCTTTACCGAAAAAAAAAAAAAATTTCTTTTATATTTATTTTTCCCATTTGATTTTGTTGTGTCATTATGGGTGTATTTACTTTTTTTAAATACCCAAAAGTGTAAAAAGTTATCAGTTGAGTCTTGTGTCCGATAAATTTTATTTAGTGCCTAATAGAATAAAGTATAGGTAACCGTTTGGTTGAAATATCATTTAACATCGTCTAGGTATCAATGACATGTTTATTACGTACCATATTACGTGTTTGTATGGTACCCAATTTCTAAATATCTTGTGTGATTTCTGTGTAAGCATGATGTTACCCACGAGATTTCTAGCTAACGGAAAAAATAGCGTTAACGGCAAAAATAACCCGCGAGTAAGGCGCGAAGAGACACCTCGAGGGAGCGGGGAGCGGCTCGAGAGGGAAATAGCCTGCTCGGGGCGGTCAAATCGAAGGGGGACTAAGAAGAAGGGATAGGAAGTCGGGTCGGGACGA
>JAPQWV010002898.1:0-48724 GCA_027422505.1 Craterostigma plantagineum | reverse complement strand
AGAGCACTTAGGAAATGCTCAACGCACAAAACGCAGTCCAAAAAAACCACCCCTCGACTATTATAATCTCATATCATTAGAAGGGGATATGGATCTTGCTGCGAACTTCTCCATTGATAATCTCGTACACTCATCAGAACGGCTGGAAAGAGGAGCACCACGAAGTGAACTTCTCCAACGATAATCCGGTCTTATATCAAGACAACGAGAAGGGAGCGCGGCCTTGGGTTCGAATTCCATAAATGCGAACTTCTTCAAATTGATCATCTTTGAAACCTCACTATGGATTAGAGAAAAGGAGCGCAGTATCGGCCCAAGAACGAACAAGAAGAACTTCGCCTTAGATAATCTCTCAGCCTCGTAGAGAACCGGAGCTTTAGCTTGAGCAAGTGCAAAAGAGACAAAGAAAGGATGAGAAGAACAAAAAAAACTCATAAAAGTATGAGAACGACGAAGAAGAGGAAGAAGATTCTTAGTCCACAATCCCAAAACGTTCCTTCCTCGTCTTAGTTCAGAGCCAAAAATAAAACCCTTCACAAGTCTCTATGATTTCACATCAACAATCTCTCGCAAAGGTGCAATGATTAAAGACTCCTCGATCACAGGTAAACTTACTGAAGATTGCTTGTGTTGACTTGAGTGATATAATATAATCATCCCCAGGCAAAAATAATCGAGTGGCTAGAGTGAACCCAGTGAGAGTTGTCGAAATGGATCATTCTATGAGCTTAGAAGTCCTTAAGTTTGACGACATGACTTGACGGTTTGTGATCCTCTCAAATGTTTTGTGAAATTTTAGGCGTGACGATGATCGTAGCAAATAATCTGACCCCATACTAATAATACTATTAATACATACAATTAAAAAAAATCGCACATTTTGAATGCATGTTTAACTTGCATTGGTAATGATTGATTAAAATGCGACTTTACGTGTTTATGCTCATACCCTCTCGCAAAATTTTGAATACATGATTTGGGAACCATGTATCTAAGTGAAATTGCCAAAACTGCGTACAAAAATGATTGTTACTTGTATTGATTTGCTTGATTATGTGATAAATCGATACATGTGCAATATTTGAGGGGAGCATTTACAATGTTTCCATGTTTTGAGCTCCAAATATTTTTGATGTTCCTATCCTTAAGTGTTGCAGAAATTTTAACCTCGATTTGCTTCGGTCAATACTTAAAAGGGAGGACATCACAAATTTCACGATCGTGAGCTCAAGACATCGATAAACGAAACAGGAGATGCCTTAGTAGATCAAACTTTTATTAACTCTAATATTCTCGACATTTTGATCTAAATAATGCAGATTATCGAAGATCAATTTTGGAGCGGGATGTCACTTCTACAAAAATTCAGGGAGCTAATTGCATTCTCATTTATAATTAGGAGTAATGCTGTGGTTTATTCTTAAATTTAGGATCAACCTGAAATATTAAGGAAAACTTACTATCGAGAATACGGGCGAATTTGCAATTTTCAATCACAGTTTTTCGAGCGAAAATTAATTTGGGACCAAATTTTAATTTTCGCCTTCATATTGGAAGTGTAAAATATGCCTCGGGGGGGGGGGGGGGATTAGGCTTTAAAAAGTTTTGGCTTTTTCTCCTTTGAAAACTACTTTTCTTTAAGAAGATATTGTAGAGCACGTTATTCCCTAGAGAGCAGTAAGATTGTCTATGTTATCTCCCTAACCCTGTTTACAGAATATCATGTTAGTCTCAGGAATCCTTTAAACGATATCACCTAGTTATTTGCCAACTTTCGGGTTTGTCTCACAGAAAAAGTAAATAGCAGAAAGTAAAGTGATTAGGTTATATCCCCAACTGGGATTTAATCCTGTCCTTGGGGTGTGATCTCCCAAGAGTTCCAATCAATCACTAGGTATTACTGGTTACACTATGATTGACCCGTACACACCGAAGCACTATGGAAACTAGACCTCACTCTAGGCTGACGCACGCCAATTTCGATCCACGCCGTTTACCCAGGAAACCTATTCCTCGGCTGGATGCAGCTTGCTACCGAAGGGCACCGAATCCACAAAATTCGTCCCTCCACGTGCGTAAGACTCCACTCGTGCCCCTTTGTGTGCTCAATGTGCCCGCAGACACAACACGTCCGAAGACAAGGTTTTTTGGGTTTGGAGTTTCTAAGGATCACTCAAAGAGTACAGATTCACAAATGATAGCTCAAACACAAACTACGAATGAATCGCAAAGTAAGCTCAAGTCGTCTAAGGAATTCGATAGCTTGTGTGTTCGTTGTGTGTACTCTTCAAAGTGAAGTGTTTGTCTTCTATATGGACCCACGAATAGCTTCTACACTTCACAAGGAAAGTTAAGCACACAATATGCAAGATAAAGCTCAATAATCACGTGCATTAACTCAAACAATCATGCCAAGAATAACCAATTAAGCTCAATGGTCATGCATGATCACTTACCATAAATACCACAGATTAACAATTATTCCACAGTAATCTCATCCATATGTCAGCATATTCCATATATATTCCACTCAGCATATTTTCAAGGGTAAGCTAAATCAATTGATTTCTTTCCCAAAATATAACACCCAATTCGCACAGAGAAAGATTTGATCTACTGAGTATAATGCAAAGCATACTTTCCATGTATGGTGATCTCATCCGCTTTCCGCACATTCCATAAATAGTCTCAATCAGCATCTTACACACATAATCAGAATATCTTTTCGATATATAGCTTAATCATATCCGGGTGATCACAGTGATATTCTTTCCTAAAATAACCCAATCTCGTGTACAGCTCATATATCACTTAACACAATATATCTTCCATATATAGCTTAATCATATCAGCGTGATCTCAGACGATATTCTTTCCTTATATAACTCAATCATGCGTACAATCCACATACAACTTATCAGAACATATTTCCATATATAGCACACAGTGATATTCCATCCAAACGAGAACGTTCAAAACCGGTGATCACATCAATATTCCAGTTAAGCATAAGATCACTCAAATTCGATTTTCTTAACATTTAAACCATATTCAAGCGCTTAATTGAATATTTTCACATACTTAAACATCACATAACATGCATATCGAGTTTTCTAATTTGTACCCCCTTAGTTTACATAATTACTTGGAATAATCAAAACTCTCGTAATCATTTGGACCAAAAAGGTCTACAATCTCCCCCTTTTTGATGATGACAAGTAATTAATGCCTATTTAAGCATATAAGTACACTCGATATGAAGCATTTATGCACGTAGCATGTATAAGTATCACAGCATGCGACATATGATCAGAGCAAATAAATTTACCAAATTCATAGCATGCTCCCCCTGTTTAATTGCTAGTATTCTCATGTAAAGTACGGAAGCAAAAGTCTAGCAATTACCAGATCATATCTAATGGAATGTCACAGGTTACCATGGAATGTCCCAAGCTATCATGGAATGTCTCAAGTTATCACATCATATCAGTTTGCTCCCCTACCTATGTGCGGAATTCCTTAATCCTTAACAAATCATCAACTAAAGCACAGAGGATTAAGACACAAGCATATAAAAGCAAGCAAGCCGATTATATTATATCATTCCAAAATAACAAAATAAGGTATTAATTGCCTAGACTTCTCCCCCTCCAGCATAAAAAAGGAGGGACCAACACCACCAACTTACCTAAACCTGTAACCAACTTCGACCCTCAAACCCAAAAACAAGCGGAAAAAGCAAACTAGAACTAATCCTATCAGAGCTAGGGAATTGCTACGGAACAAGATCTAAAGGCTGGAATCGCTATCGAATTAGGCAGATGAGGATTCAGCGATATTAAGAGCCGCGGAGATTTCCTTCGGATACTTGCTAACCTTTTTGAAGTTCCGTGAGATCTTTTTGAACTTTTTGCGGTTCTCATCCTTAAGCCCCTTGATGCTTCTTTTCAGATCAGCTATCGTTCCCTGCTCGTCATCCCTGTCAGCATCCTTCTTCTTCTTAGTCGGACTTTTTGAAGGAGACTTCAGATCCTTTGTCTTGAACCATCCTTTCCGCTCATCAAAGCGTATACCAATACGCTTGAGTGTGACCATATCTACTGCATGCTTTGCGCTATCTTCCCAAGCCTTCCGCAGAGTGATTCCCTCGAATTCAAGCATGTGCGTAAGCAGCATTCCATATGGAAGTTCCTTATCAGAGCTCTTAATGGCATGGACCATGTACTTAAGAACAAAATAACCTAGATTGAGCGGCCTATTTTGGATACTAGATAGAGAGTCAGCATGCTCATGTTGTTCATGGTGGTGGAATGGCCTCCGCTGCCAACGCGGGCGCTCCAGAGGGTAAAGTGCAGCACATTGTAAAGGAAGAACAGATCAACAGGAAGTTTGTTCAAGGCTTCTCCTTCAGAAAACTTAGGCTTATAAGGGGAATTCCATAGGGCTTTCATACAGTTACACAGAGGCACCTCAGACGTACACCAGTGGACGAAGTCGAAGTAACAGCCCTTCGTTTTCTACCCCCAGCATCTCATTCACCTTCGTAGTGTTCCATTCAAGTTTCTTACCGAGCACATAAGACTGCATAGAGATCTCAGTTCCGTCTTCAACGAAAGTGAGATTGGCGTAGAACAGCTTCACCGCCTCAACATACACAGACTTGTCTATCCTCAGAAAGTTTTCCCAGCCGTACTCAGTCAGCCACGTTGCTACTTTTCTCTCAGCCAGCTCGTCGAAGTTGACGCTTCTTCCTCGTGCAACTCGCCGCTTCTTTCTCGTAAAGTTCCTTGCTCTCAGTCAAAGTTCTTCGGTGATCTCCGGATTTTCAGGAAACATGTTCTGCCGTGGGGAGTTTTGTCTCGAGGAGACTCGATCTGAGCAAAGACAGATTTTTCTGGAGAGGCTGGTTTTTCAGGTGGAGCAGATTCCTCTGAAGATGCAGGCTGATTATCAGAAGAGGTAGGAGACGAAATAGGAATTTTATCAATCTTAGCCTCTTTTGTTTTCACCATGGTTGAGATCGGAGAATTGAAGGATGAAATTATGAAGTGAAGAGCTTAGGGTTTGAATTAAATGGAGAAACAAGGAAGGAACGGTTTATAAAAGCCGAGTCTGTTTTGGATAAGGATGGAAAGTAGTTATAGAAAGATATGATCTCGACAAGACGTGTGTCAGATAAGGAAGGGATTTCAAAATTTGAATTTAAAAGGAAACTTAGTGGTGAAGGAAACTGCCCGTTATATGGAATTTACTAAGGATAAAATGATATCTCGTGGGAATTAAGGAAGGAAATAAGTAAAGATCAGATCGATCAAAGAAAATATTGGTTGAAAATAGATTTTGTCATAAATGTCGATGGAGGTCTAAAAATAACCTGTTCAATAATGGAAAGGATTTGAATAGATAATGAAGATTGAATCAAGGAATAAAATCGCAGAGATCCTAAGGGATAAGATCAAGAAATACTAAAGGCTAACATATCTATTCACGATTCCTATTTGAGCTCAATAATTCCTAATCGTCACGGATATCACAGAATCTACTCTCAATAAGGGGTTTCGTGAAGATATCAGCCAACTGATCATGTTCCTACGAAGTTCACGCTGATATTTCCTTTCTGAACATGATCTCGAATAAAATGATGTTTCACCTCTATATGCTTAGTTCGAGAGTGGTGTACAGGATCTTAGTCATACTAATGGCACTAGTACTATCAAAAAAATGGGAATTTCGTCGTACCTTAAACCGTAATCACTCAAGGTCTGTTTCATCCAAATGATTTGCTGAGAACAACTTCCTAAGGCCATATATTTTGCTTCGGTTGTGGATAGGGCCACCGCATTTTGTTTCCGACTGGACCAGATTACGAGTGAATTTCCTAGTATTTGGCAAGTACCACTAGTGCTTTTCCTATCTTTCCTAGAACCGGTATAATCCGCATCCGAGTATCCCATTAATGAGAATTCCTTGGAATTTGGATATCATATACCATGATTGATTGTTCCCTTCAAATATCTAAGTATTCGCTTGACTGCTGTCAAGTGAGATTCCCTAGGACTCGATTGATATCTAGAACATAGACCAGTAGCAAACATAATATCGGGTCTGCTTGCCGTAAGGTATAGCAAACTTCCGATCATACCTCTATACTAAGTTTGGTCAAAAGGCGTACCTTGTTCATCACTGTCAATTTTAGCGGTCTGGTGCATAGGAGTGGGAAGTACCTTGGAATCAGCGATTCCGAATTTTTCAAGTAGTTCCTTCGTGTACTTCGTTTGAGATATGAATGTTCCCGTATCCAATTGCTTGATTTGCAATCCAGGAAGTATGTGAGTTCTCCCATTAGGCTCATCTCAAATTCCTGTTGCATAGACTTAGAAATATGTCAGTGCTACCAAATATGATATCATCAACATATATCTGCACAAGTAATATGTGATTCCCTTCGCACATGATAAACAGAGTGTTATCTATTATTCCTGTTATAAATCTCATGTCTAGTAAAAACCTACTCAATCTTTCATACCATGCCCTAGGGGCCTGTTTCAAACCATATAAAGCTTATTTAAAAACGTGATTTGAAAATTCATCTTTTTCAAACCGGGAGTTTGCTCGACAAAAACTTCCTCATTTATAAAACCATTTAAAAAAACGTCCATTTGGAAAAGCTTAAATCTTTTAAAAGATTCATATGCAAGTAAAATGCGTATTGACTCAAGCCTAGCTACGGGTGCAAAGGTTTCTTGAAAATCCATACCCACTTCGTGCCTATTATGGACTTATGGTTCGGTCTTTCCACAAGAGTCCACACCTGGCTCTTTTCGAATTGTGCCAGCTCTTCTTCCATGGCAATCACCCACGATTCATCGTCAAGCGCTTCATTCACTGTCTTAGGTTTCGTGGTTGACAACAGCACGTCATGTGATTCCTCAGCAGTATCGTTTGGTGCAGTTGCTCTCGTTTTGATCACTGAAGTGATATTCCCTATGACCTGTTCAGTGGGATGGCTGGAAGCATGTTTGAATTTTCTGCGCTGTTGTTCGTCTGAAGCTTCAGGTTCCTCTGACACTAGTTCCAATGGAATTGCGTTCACTTATTTGTAATCATTTGGACAAAAAGGTCTACAATATTGTTGAGCAAAAATTAAACAGGAACCAAAGAGATTTACGATCGAATAGTCAAGCGAAAATTGAACAGTAACCAAATCTAGTTTCTCGATCGTAAGTTTCTCGATCATAAATAGTAATGGGCTTAACTCACTAAGTATCGTAAAACGTCTAATCAGCCCAAATTAAATGACATAATTAGTCTGCAGTCGAAAATACCTAAAATCACGCAAAACCCTCGATCGCAAAACTCACCAGTCAAATTTTCTAGCGAAAACTTTTTCTCTCAAAAGACGACAGTCAAAATCTTCAAAATCTTTCAATCTTTCAACTATTTTTTCGTCTTTTGAAGGTAGATTTGACTTCCTTTAGGGTTTTCCGGTCATATAAACTAGATTTGCATCTGTATTTTAGAATATTTCGCATGATTCCTTAGTTATTTCTCGACTGTTCATACTCTGAGAAACTCAGACACCTGCTTGCAGTGTTTTTGCCTTTATCTGGGTTAGAAACTGCATAATAGGCTAGTTTTTGAAGTTTCCTGATCATTTTGGGTGAATATAAATTCGATTTTGTGCGTTATTAGTGTTCGATTGGCTGAAAGACTAAAACTGTAGTTTAATGGTTTAAATGCGTCGAAGAACTTTCTCGAACGCAAACAGTGTAAATTGATTCTCAAATTTGATTAAATAACTGTATGCATCGTAAAAGATTTTCGATCGCAAATGTTTTCAAGTTAGTCATTAAAATAATTAACGTTGATCGAAATTTATTTACTATCGCGAAATACCATGTTGATTTTATGCGAGCGAAATATTAGAGCGGAATAGATATAATAAGATGCAATGTCTTAAAAAAAAATTTCGAGCGCAAAACTTACAGTCGAAAATTTCGATTTCAATCTTGTTCTCGATCGAAATTTTTGAACAGGTAGATTTATTATAAAATTTCTCGATCGTAAAAAACTTGCCGCGAAACTTTGACCGATTGAAAATTTTCTCGATGGTTGACTTAGTCTCTGATTGAAAATTTTCTCGATCGTAAACCTTTGCAGCGAAAAACATCTTAAAATCGAAATATTTTCTCTCTCGTTAATTTTCATAGCGAAAAATTTTATTCACGTGCGGAAAAATTTCTCGATCGTAAATTTACTTGGAAATCTAATTTATCGATCGTAAATTAACACAGAAATTTTTCTCGATCGTAAAATCTCTCGGCTACAGTCATATCCTGAGTTCAAACACTTGGAAATTTTCTAAGTCCTCATTTCCAACTGTAGCTTTCAACTGCGAATAAAATTTTCGATTGCAAAAATTAACGGATATCTTGATTTCAAATCAGCACTCCGTAAGTCAAAATTGAAATATCAATTTTACGGGGAAAACTTTCACGGAGTGAACAGTGGTTATGTATACTTAGAAAAATTTCGAACTCTTCGCACGCGTTATATGTTTAATTCGAAAATTACATTCATGCCATTACATTTCTTTAAAAATCAAGTATCCTCTATGTTTGCTACACGATTTCAATTAAATATCATAGTTTGATGAAATTAATTCAATTTCGACTCAAATATTTTTGAACTGATGATTCAATTCCGTGAATTTCAGATGGATCATTATCCCACATTTAACCACATCTACGAGAAGGCATTATACCTCAACGTCCACGACACGAACTTCAACTGGACTTGACCACCTTTAGGTGTCCAGATGACATCATCGTGTCCATACTCCAAGGCCATCCAATCTGGCATGCACTAACAGTGACGGCATCAGTGTCGATGGTCTATCTCCAGCAGTTTTGGGGAATGATCGAGAGCATCATCTCGTACCACTTCACTACGGTTGTAGGAACAAGGCATATCTGCATGGGCAAGAACGAGTTCAGAGTTCTGCTTGACCTCCCTCACAGCCAAAACTATGACCCCCTTCCATCAGATGCAGAATTGGTGAATGATTTCCTCCAGATGGGGTACCGTCCACCGCCCACCAAGCTAGCACAGATGCAGAGCAACGGGATTCCCCATCTATGGAAGACACTATTCTGGATCATCAATAAGTGTCTATCCCCGAAGCACGCCGGCTTCGACAAAGGTAACGGCAACATCCTCCGGATTTTCCACGGAGTTGTGTTCTCGCAGAATTACGATTTTGCTCAACTGATCTGGAACGATCTTGCAGAATAGATCAGACAAAAAGAGAACAGAAGGTCCAATAATGTACCCTATGCGAGATGGTTTGTCGTCATTATCCGTCAACATATGGAAATGTACGAGCAGAACATCCCTCGCCTGCCTCCAGGAGGAAACTATCAGCCACCACGACTCAAGTTCTTCCACAACCCACGGCTTGTGGACCTAGCTCAGCCTTCAATGGCCATACCTCTCAACCTTCTTCTGCTCGCCGACCCCACGGGAGCTGAATATCAGAGATACTGTCGGGAACATCATCTTGATGAGCAAATAATTAGAGGCCCCCTGACAGATTTCCAAGTGAGCCCTCCACAACAACACACAAGCCCTGACGCCATGATGACTGATGAAGTGGCCCAGGAGCTAGAGCAGGAGCTACCAACTCAACACATTCCTGATGTAGATGCCACGTTGATTGATGCTGTGGCGGCAGAGTTGGAACTCGAAGTGGAAGTGCCCATACATGTTGGCATGCTCGAAGAACCTATTGAGTCGGTTCCTCTATAAGAAGCACAGCCCGGGACTGAAATGGGGCACAACTCACTCCCACAGGTGACGGATCAGGCTCATGAGGACGTGGAGCGAGAACCTTCTCCTCACACAGCCACCTCATCCGACACAGAGTCCGATGAGGAGATCAAATTGATGGGGCGGACTCCCAGACGACTTAGCATACAACTCGAGTCCCTCTTCCCAGACGTCACCACTGCTCCAGATACCGCACTGATCGTGTCTACTAGTGTTGCGAACACCTCTTCGCTCAATCTTGAGCCGCAACCAATTCCACCGGTGTCTGGATCGTAGGCACAACCCGAGCCTGCCGAAACACCCTTAGAGTTGAATCTTCAAGATTCAACTCGAGGATTGGGTGGAAGTCTCATACAGTCACAACCTCAAGTGACTGTGAGCCAACCTGAGGAGCAGGTGTCTGCTCAAGGGTTGTTAACAGGCGACATCAGTCGTCCTGGTCCTTCTACGGAGGCGTCCGCCCCGTTTGTGACTGAAGACCAACTTCACGCCGCGCTCTCATCAGCGCTCAAGTCTTTCGAAGACAAGATCTTGGAGAGTGTGCGTACGACTATCGAGACGTCCCGACAAGATCGTGGGAAAGCACCCATCTCAGGGTCAACTTCAGCACAACCCGACCTCACAAACCCACAACCCACACCCACCGACCCTCTACAACACTCTTCCATCCTAATCAACCCATACACTATCCCAATCACCGAGCTCCATGACATTCTTCTGGCCCGCCTCATCGGTCTTACCATACGATCACCTCAGGAAGAGTCCCTCTATAGGCGACTGGTAGACCCTGAGCCACATATCCAATCATACTGAGGCCAAAGCGCTCACTCCAGATGCCGACATGACGACCCTGACGATCAGGATCATCATAAGGGGGAGAAGAGGCTAAGGACAACAACAAGTGGCCAAGGACAAGGCACGGGCACAACGCAAGCAAGCGGTGGAGCCAGAGAAACCTCACAACCCACTACACAAACAACCCATACCACGCACCGGGCACCACTCTAACCCATATCGACCCACCAACCTTTCACCTAAGGACACCTCCGCCCACACCATCGATTCTGACAAGCCCCTTGCTTCTGAAAGAAGAAGCAAGTGCCACGATGCTCATAGCCCTAGCAGCTACTCAAGCTACTCCCTCGGTCGCTCCAGACCAACTGGGCCCCTCAGGACATGGCGTCAATCCACACGAGTTTCTAGACAAGTATATCTTCGAAGGACAGTGGATGACCCATTCAATTCCCGAGGAGCATGAAAGACGACGGCTTCAAGACGTTCGGCGCTTTCTACAACAAGCATCTGTAGACCTCGTGATCATAGAAGACGAAGAGCTTCAGGAAGGTGAAGACTACGAGCAAGATATCCCAAGGCTACCAGAGTTAATTGCTCAACGGGCGGTTCCCTCTACAAGGCTAACGCTAGAGTCCGTTCGGATCGACACGCCATGGGAGAATATCCGAGTAGAAATCCCTTTCCTAGAAGAAGTTCGTGAGAACATTTGGAGGTCTCCTGACAGAGTTAAGAAGCCGAACGAGTTCGAGCTCAGAGGTATCTCTCATTGGGATCAGCAGAAGAGGATGACCTACCTTTGGATGCTGACCAGACTAGGACCTGATATAAGGCTGGGGATGACTAAGGCACAAGCCAAGAGCCATTATAAGAGTCTCTCTGCAATATGCCAACTACTCAGCGTCTACTGTGACAAAGGAGGACTTCCAACCCCTCACTACACCATTGATCGCATAGATAGAACTCGAGAAGATCTAAGCGAGAGCGACCTACCTTACATCCGTGCTGAAGGAGTCTACAACTTATATCAGCTGTATGTGGAAAAGTAGAAAGGTCCTCAAGGCTTCATCAAGAAAGAAGGTCTCGAGGGTCTCTACTGGTTCATGATGCGCCAAGTCAAGTACTATGCCGCACACGACCTTCAGATGGCTCTCGAGAGCAGCATGAAGAAGGTCAACATGACCGCTCCGCTCAACAAAGGACCTGGATCGAATGGATTCCCAACAATCACGTGCATATCAGCTCAGTCCTAGGATTCACCTGCCACAATCCAATACCAAAGAAGAATACGTTGATGCTGAAGACTGAAATCAACAAGTTTTGTGATGGGGCGCTCAAGGTCATCAGGAGGAATATCGAGCAGAGCTTGGAAGAAATTAATAGAGACACCATGCTGAGGATCCACAGGTTCGTGAGAGATAGAATAACTTCAACCTTTTCAACTGATAGTGAAAGAACGAAATCAGGATATATACCAATAGCTAGTACGGGTAAAAAGAACAGCCGCTCCTAATGGAACTGCTTGAAGATATCGAGGAGCGACTGGAGCTGAGGATCACGCTAAGGAACTACGAGTATGCGCTGGGCTTGCGCAGATCGTATTACGCCCGACAAGGACAAACGGCACGGAACGCAATAAAGCACAAAGGGGGAGATTGTAGAGTATTGATTTTAAATTGTGCTTGATTACATTAGTTATTCTTGTAATTGGGGCTTTATTTGTATTTGTCCATAGTGTAGGACTAGTTTGATATTTATACCAAGTTTGTTTGGTATAAATAGTTGTAAAAACATTGTGCTTAATACAGAAAATTAGAGGATCGATCCGAAAGGCTTGCAATTCAATTTCTAGAGAGAGAAACATTCGTAACTTTCTCACTCTACTCGAATTCTCTCTCGTGTTCTAAATTAGAGTTCTTCGATCGAATTTCATCTTTAGATCATTCTAATCAAATTACTTAGAATTCATGCCTAGGACTGATTGAGTTGATCCGAGGACCTACAGTAACAAATTAACCAGCTAATTAATATGCGACGAAACTTCGATGGCTTAAAATATTAATGTTTGTTTCGACATTCTCACACTTCTCACACAAATATCGTAATAATAATTCTTACTACTTACAGAAATCATAAATAAAACAGAATCGACTGAACCAATGTAAACGATAAAAACTAGGAACATACATGCGTAAACCTTTCTGTATCATCAATTAGACTCATTCTGGTGTCTGACCATCTTATCTACCGTTTCACATGTAGTCACTCACAAGTCACAATCCTTCTGCTCCCTCCGTCCCATGATTTTTATCACATTTTTTGGTGGGCACGGATATTAAGATTGTATTATTATAATAATATAATACAATGAAAAGGTAAAAAAGTGTATATTTTGACACGTCTTTTAAGAATATTTAATATTATTATATTGATTGTTTGTGATAATTTTTTACCCAAAAAGGAATGTGATAAAGTTAGTGGGATGCTCGAAATGGAAAAATGTGACAAAATTAGCGGGACGAAGTGAGTATATCTCTTCTTTATAAGCCACTACTAGAATTAGACGTGTTCATACGATTACGGTTACGGTTCACGATTATGAACCACCGGTTTACAGTTAGTAAAAACCTCTAACTGTAACCGAATCGTGGTAATCACGGTTACGGTTTTAAACCGCCGTTTTACAGTTCCAAATTTTCTTTTATATAGCTTTTTTTCGTGTAACAATTTGAAATAAATAAGTTTTTTTAAGAATATTTAAAAAAAATATTTCAACTTTGAATTAAAGAATACGACTTCACTATTTTAAAGAAATTATGCCTTCGAATGATAAAAAACCTAAGATCATCGCCTAATCTTCACTTTTGATATTATTCGAAGAACACTCGTCGTATGGATCTCCTTCTAGTGATCAATTTTGTCGCTCCATCTATTTCTATCGATATATCTTCTCCTTAAGTCGTCTAATGGTCAATGTTTTGACCACTGAATAAATAAAAAAAACTACGAAAAACCAACGGTTAATAAATCATTGTTGGCTATTTAATAAGAAAATAATATATCAAGCTCGATTAGAACCCTGGGGTAAAGTTAGAGAAATGGATAACCATAACCAACCGTTATAAATGCCGGTTCGCTTACGGTTTGAACCGTAACCATTACCATATTCGGTTACGGTTCAAATCGTCTGAACAACTCTAACTAGAATGTTTTCGATATATATGCAAATACAATTTTATTTATAATTTATTAAAAACAAAAAGATAAAAAAAAGTTAATATATATTCATATTTGATTTTTCGAATATTCAATTGGGATATTTTCGGATATTCGATTAGAATATTTCCGAATACAAATTGAAATAGAAATTGAGTACGAATATGGACATTCGAATAACTATAAGAATACGAACAGAATATCGAGTATTCTACCCAATTCGATCATTTTGCAACCATAGTTAAGGGTTGCAAGCTAGGGACTGCCTCCTTCATTACTGACTGAACATAACATCCATGTTTTTGAATAGCAACTCACAGAACGACTTAGATTTTTTAATCTCCGGAGAACTGAAGTCAATGATATTTTACTGGTCGATGAATGCTGAGGAAAGTAAGAAAATTTGTTTTCGAAGATATTCCGAGACAAGAAGGCGAGGGGATACAAGTACGATCTGGCGAAGATTCCAACTTCGAGGGCCTTTGTGGGAACATGTTAAAATTTGTATGAAGTAGCCAAGAAGATTGCTAGTACGTACAAATCTGAGTTTCGTCTCATTGATAAGAAAGTTCCCTGATTAGAAAAAGAAATACAATTATTGCCAGAAATGAAAGAGATTACGCAGTGCGAACATTGCAGAACGGATGAGATATCAAGCTGAAGGCCGAGGAAAGGAAAGAAGTGGCGGAACGAGATTGCTTGAGAACGTCGCATAACCGGTCAGAACGAGAAGATATTGATTACCAAAGTTGAAATAAAAAAAGTAAAGCGAATATCAAAATACGAAAATGAAAAAGAAGAAGAGGAAGTAGAACTCTCAGTTGCTTAAGATAGCTGATCCAAGATGAAAGAGACGTTTCATCAATCAAAGAAACGTTTGAATGAAGGGAGCAAGCGTCTTTAAAGGCGCACTGTATATTTATGGAATCACTGGTGGAGTCGGCGTTTTCAATACAGAGGGAATCTGGGTATTTGGCCCCAATTTCATATATAAATGAGATCAACGTGGAAGGCATATTTTTATCTTCATCATGACTTTCTTCATTTTAAGAGATTATCTCTGTAATTCCCAAGAACTTCGATATACACTTCTTGATATGTAATCAAACGATTATCAAAGTCTTAGCTCGTTTGATCGTGGATGTAGGATTGATTAAGCCGAACCACGTTAAATAATTGCGTCTACAAAGTGTTCATAGCAAGCACACAATCGCACATTCGATTTCTTGTTATCGTTTCAGAGAAAAGAGCATTCTAGCTGCGATTAATTCAAGATTGAAAGCATGACGGAAGAGAAAATACCATCAATACCATCTTCAAGCACGACGAGCGCCTTGTCCTTGGCAAATGATCCATATTTTCTTAATGCGAACACCTTATGGCAGCTCCTTGTTCATGAGCAACGAAATGGGGATAATTACGCCACTTGGAGTAGAGCGATGATGATAACTCTCATGGGACAAAACAAGGAGGGAGTCGTCAATGGGGATCTTCGTCCTCCAGCAGCTAATGACAAGGATAAGGTGATTGGCAAGGGTAGACAAGTGGCCGGCTTATATGTCATCAAAGCTGATTCTGCTGTTCTGCAGTTTGATAGTGATAAAACTAGATCCATTTTCTTGAATGAGTTGCCAGCAAATCTTGGGCACAGTAGTTTAGGGCACCTTCACATAAGGTGTTAGATATTCTAAAGCGTTCTCTCAAATATGATAGTCGGAACTTGTACACTCTTTGTAAAATCTGCCCTTTGGCAAAACAGAAGAGAAACTGTTTGCTCAGTGTTGATCTACTCCACTATGATCTTTGGGGACCTTTCCATGTCCCATCTTACTTAGGACATCAATATTTTGTTACTTTAGTTGATGATCATTCGAGATTTACATGGATCTTTATGATAAAACATAAATATGATGTTCAAATTGTAATACTTCATTTCTTAGCATATGTTGAGACACAGTTTGAAAGTAAAGTTAAAACCTTTAGGACAGATGATGCAAAAGAATTAAATTTATAAGATCTGTTCCAAGCTAAAGGGATCATGCACCAACTATCATGTGTTGAGACACCACAACAAAAATTCTGTGGTGGAGAGGAAACACCAACACCTCTTAAATGTGGCACTTCTCTGTATTTTCAGTCTGGTATATCTATTGATTTTTGGTCAGAGTGTGTATTAGTTGTTGCATTCCTTATCAATAGGACACCCTCTGTCAACTTAGCAAATAAGAGTCCTTATGAAATTCTATACCACAAGCCATTTGATTATAGTATATCGCGAGTGTTTGTCTGCCTTTTGCTTCTGTTTAACTCTTACAAGATCGAGAAGGAAGTTTGATCCAAGGGCAAATGAGTCCATCTTCATTGGATATCCAATGAGGTTAAAGACTATAAAGTAATAGACCTTGCAAACAAGAGAGTCTTCATTTCGAGGGATGTAAGATTTACAGAGGATGTCTTTCCACTCAAAAAATAGTCATACTTTATTGCAGACAATTCTTCCCCTTCGTGTGTGTTACCCTGGGCCTGTATAATGGATAATGGATTAGGAGACAAGCTTCCACTCCCCGTTAATGCACTGGATGAGTTGGGGCTGTCAGAAGATCATGAGGGAATGTTCCCCACTCATGTAGAGGGACTACAGCAGCATCAGTCGGAAGACTTGGAAGATATTCAACAATGGCATCATGAGAATGAAGAAGGCTTAAATGATGCACCGGAAATCCACTCAAGATCAGGAAGGCCATCAACAAGCCCTCTTACCTGGCAGACTATCACTGCAATAATTTGGTAGAAAGGAAGATCATATACTCTGTATCAGAAGTCCTAACCGATCAGAATTTCTCAGGTAGCTTCCAGACATTGATCAATAATGCTTCTTCTGGGAAGGAGCCTAGGTCCTTTCCACAGGCCTCTTGCTTAGACACGTGGCAGGAAGCCATGAGGGATGAGTTATAGGCACTGGAGGAAAATGATACCTGGAGTGTGATGACTATTTCTGAAGAAAAGAAGTCTATTGGTAGCCGTTGGGCATTCAAGATCAAATACAATTCAACAGGTAAAATAGAGAAGTACAAGGCTCGCTTAGTGGCTAAAGGATATGATCAGAGGGAAGGAGTATCCTCCATAGATACTTTTGCGCCGGTAGCCAAACCAAACACCATTAAATTATCCTCTCTTTAGCAGCAAAGCTTCTACGGGAACTTATTCAAATGGATGTCAAAACACCTTTTTGAATAGAGAGCTAGTTGAAAAAATGTACATGGACTTACCACAAGGTTATTATAACGGAAATGAGAAGGCAAGGAAGAACAAATTAGTTTAAAAGCTGCACAAACCTATTTATGGGTTGAAGCAAGCCTGGAGGGAATGGAATAAAAAATTTACCAATGCTGTCAAAAAGACTGGCTTTGTACAAACTCAATCAGACCACACTCTCTTCAGAAAAGGGAAATGAGAAGAGCTCCATGTCTTGTTGGTTTATGTTCATGACATAATTATAGCTGGATCATCAACTGAAAACACTCGGTATGCCAAGAGGTTTTTTGCACACTTGCTTCAGAATCAAGGATCTAGGTGAGTTAAAGTACTTTCTTGGGGTTGAGCTGGCAAGAAGCAAAAAAGGAATCAATATCTCTCAGAGACAATATACTCTACAGCTGCTTGAAGACACGGTCTATATGAATGCAAAGCCACTGACTACGCCCATGAGCTCGAGCCAAGTGATCAGAGAATAGGATGGTAACTTGATGGCAGATCCCTTTCAACATAGGCGGTTGGTTGGAAGGCTACTTTACTTAAACTTCATAAGGCCAAATATTGTTTCCACAGTGCATAAGCTAAGCCAGTTCATTTCTCAGCCAAGAAGAGCTCACCTCGCAGAAGCACATGACTTACTTAGGTACTTAAAGAACTCACCAGGGCAGGGAATTCTCTTGGGTTCAGACCAAAATTTTGTCTTAAGGGCCTTCTCCGATGCAGAATGGGAAGCATCTAGGGATACTAGGAAATCAATGACAGGGTATTGTACATTCCTAGGTGACTCGCTAATAACCTGGAAAGCAAAGAGGCAGGTGAAAGTCTGAAGGTCCTTAACTGAGGCAGAGTACAGAGCATTGCAGCGGCAGTAGCAGAACTACTTTGGATCAGGCATTTGCTAGAAGAGTTAAGTGTGCATGTTAGTCACAAACCAATCGTCTACTGTAACAATCAGTCGGCTTTAAAATTGGCATCCAATCCCAAGTTTCATGAGCGGCCAAGGATATCGAGATACATTCCCATTTCATCTGTCATCTTGTTTCTAATGGATTAATCAAACTTTTACCAATTCGATCAGACCACCAGTTAGCAGATCTGTTTACTAAACCACTTCCAGCTGCCCTCTTACAAGAATTACTAATCAAGATGTCTGTCATTAATCTGTACCATCCATCTTGTGGGGGGTATCAAAATATGAAAAGGAAAAGAAGCAGAGGAAGTAGACTCTCAGCTGCTTAAGATAGTTGATCCAAGATTAAAGAAACGTTTCATCAATCAAGGAAACGTTTGAATGAAGGGAGCACGCGTTTTTAAAGGCGCACTGTGTGGCGACCCTACTTCCTAATTAGATTAGTTGGCGGATTTCCGCAACGAAAGTCGCGGAGGACCCGATTAATTAAAAACTAAGTCGGGTTTACAAAATGCGTCTGTATAATACAACGGGCCGGAGCCCCAAAAATCTAAACCCGACTATCCTACGCCTCTCCACAGGTCGCGTCCCATGTACCGCTCCGCCCTCAAAAGCCCGTGGAGTCACCGCCGCCAGTCAGCCTATATCTCAACCCTGACACCCATCGGTGTCGGGTTCAGTCCCACCTGAAAAATATAACCCTGAGCAAAATGCCCAGTAGGTGGCAGTAAAAACATGCAATATATGCGTGCGTGCACTCAACCCAATCCCATGTCCTCACACATAAAATATGCACGCTCAACCTATCACGTCTCATCACATAACAGGGCCCTCGGCTAGACTCAGCACCCACGCGCGCAATGGCAAAGTATGCCATAGTCATGCGGTAGCCCACGCCGGTCGTGCCGGGTCGCTCCTTCCGCACACAATCTCAACCCGACGA
Organism: Craterostigma plantagineum; assembly: GCA_027422505.1. Taxonomy (NCBI): domain Eukaryota; kingdom Viridiplantae; phylum Streptophyta; class Magnoliopsida; order Lamiales; family Linderniaceae; genus Craterostigma; species Craterostigma plantagineum. The sequence continues at coordinate 29,780 of JAPQWV010002898.1, read as the reverse complement.
CTTTTTCCCGAGTGGCCTACCACCAACCCGGGTAGAGAGGAATCTCACATCTGTCGGCCGTCCCTGAGCCAAATAATATCCGGTGGTGTGCACCTCGGGTGGCTCAATCCTGAGTAGATGGGTGTCGCAAACCCCCTCTCCCACCAGGTGCTACACGAGTCTAACCTCGACGACCAATAAAGGTCACTCTACCCCACTCAACCGACACCGTAAGGTGTCACCGTACAAATACGGTACCATCATCTCTCCCGTGCATGTCGTGAAATGCACATATAATAATTCACATAAAATACATACATTGAAATCATGTAATCGTATAGTATTTAAACTAGGCCGATGGTTTTAAATCCAAAAATAATATTTATAATTTAAAATATGGGTTGACCCGAAAATATACGTTATAGTACGAAAATATTTTATTTAAAAGTGATTTGGGCTTAAAACCATTTATTTAAAATATTTGGGCCTGAAATGGGGCAAAAGCCCAAAATAAGTGTCGCTGGTCAACTCACACCCAAAATCGGTCAAAGCCCAATTAAAATCACCCGAAACCCACTTGGTCAACTCGCGAAAGTCATGTCAACACCCGATTTCACTAATCGCCCGATTCTGCGTTAAAAAGCTCTGGTCAACCCGCGAAAGTAAGGTCAATGCCCGATTTCGTAAGACTTTCGGCGATTTCGCAAATTGATAGATTTAACGCCCGAAGCCCGATTTAAATCTCGCGAATCGCCCGATTTCTTTCACGGGAATCACCCCGCGATTTGAAATCGGCCCGCGCCCAAAATCGGCCCGACGCTCTCTCACAACTAGCGAAATGCTTCAGCCCGCGAAGCATGAGCTCTGGCCCGCGAAATGCAAAATCGGCCAATCCCATCTCTTGAAAATCATTTTCACCCGATTTGTAAACTAAATACAGGCCCGCGAATTAAAAATCGTCCGAAACCTACAAATCGCCCGATTTACTGTTCTATCGGACTCATCTTCATATAAAACCCCAAATTTTCCAGAAACTTAACAAGTTCTTCATCGAATAAACATATCAGTTAAATCATCCAGTCCAAGAACTCATATATTGAGTTCAAAACCACGTAATATCACATAGTAACATATCACGAAGTTTATAAAAATCATAAAACTTAAAACTTTGAATTCAATTGGCCTTCCAATCGAATTCTAACCATTTTGAGGAGAATCGTACGGCTTGTAGGGGTTTAAAACCACCTACCTCACGTCCTTAGCTGTATTTGATTAATTTCCTAGGTTGAGTTCGCTTTCCTTCCCTGCCCTTGGGTTCGTACGTCACCTAATAAGCCCTAGACTCCAGTTAATCCACTAAATCACGTAAAACGTTAAACACCTGAGCTTAAAGAACGTTTATAATTTTATAAATGGAATTCTTACCTCCTTAGTTCGAAATTCAAGTCTCCACCAAGACTTTCTCCCTTCCGTTGCTTCTTGGTTCGATTCTCTCTTCTTTCACGTTTTCTTCTTACTTGTGGTGGTTAATAATTATGTTCATATAGAACGACTAAAAAAAATGTGACAAGACATTCACGTGGATTACCCTTGCCCTAAGTAATCTCATGTCTATCTTAAGTTATTTGGGCCAAGCCAAGCATTAATTTAGGCCTTCATTAAGTTAGTTGGGCTCTATTATTCTTTTGGCCTATTTTATTTCTTGGGCTCCCTAACCTTCTCGGCCCATATTATATTATTCGCTCTCGAGCCCAATTATTATTTTTGGGCCTAATTTCGAAAAATCCGTTTTGTCCGAAAATTAACTTCGTTAATTTTGAACATTACAAAAATAATCCCGTATTAATTTCACGGGTATTACATCCTCCCCCCTTACAGAAATTTCGTCCCCGAAATTTAAGTCGTCGAAAACAACTCGGGGTATTTCTCGCGCATTTCATCTTCTCGTTCCCAAGTGGCTTCTTCGACTGCTTGGTTTCGCCACAGCACCTTCACTAGGGGGATGTTCTTGTTCCTAAGTCGCTTCACTTCATACATCAAAATCTCTACCGGCCTTTCTTCGTAACTCAGGTCCGGTTCAATTGCTGATGAAGCGTCCCACTTCGTAGCACATGACTCGGATCCGGAACGTACTTCCGTAACGTAGATACGTGGAAGACGTCATGGACTTGTGCTAAAGAGGTCGGCAATTCTAGCTGGTACGCTACTTCACCGACTCTTTTCAAAATAGTGAAAGGTCCTATATATCTTGGACTCAGCTTCCCTTTCCGTCCGAATCTCTTAACTCCTTTCATCGGTGATATCTTCAAGAAGACTTGATCGCCTTCTTCAAATTCCAACGGCCTTCGTCTTTTATCTGCGTAGCTCTTCTGACGACTTTGGGCCGTTTGCATTCTCTACCGAATTTTATTAACAGCTTCGGTCATTTCACGAACCATTTCGGGACCTAACAACGCTTTTTCGCCGATTTCATCCCAATGTACTGGGGATCGACATCTACGCCCATACAGGGCTTCATAAGGTGCCATCCCAATCGTCGCTTGATGGCTGTTATTGTACGAAAATTCGATCAGTGGGAGATACTTACTCCAGCTTCCACGAAAATCCAAAAAGCACGCCCTTAACATGTCTTCGAGCGTCTGGATCGTTCGTTCCGATTGCCCGTCTGTCTGGGGATGATAGGCTGAACTAAACGACAGTTTGGTCCATAGAGCCTTCTGTAAGCTCCCCCAGAATTGAGACAGAAATCTCGAGTCTCGATCGGAAACGATCGACATCGGAATCCCATGTAGTCTCACTATTTCTTGAATGTATAGCTCTGCGAACTTCTCCATGGGATAAGTCTGGTTGATCGGTAGAAAGTGGGCAGACTTCGTCAGTCTATCAACGACTACCCAAATTGCATCATGTTCTTTACCGTCTTGGGTAATCTGACGACAAAATCCATGGTTATGTGGTCCCACTTCCACTCAGGAACCGTCAAAGGTTGTAACATTCCTGCCGGCCTTTGATGTTCTGCCTTGATCTGTTGGCAAGTCAGGCATCGACTTACGAAAGTGGCAACGTCTCTTTTCATCCCAGGCCACCAGTAATTTATTCGCAAATCTCGATACATCTCGTGGTACCAGGATGTACCGAGTAGATAGTCGTATGTGCCTCTGTCATCAATGTTCGGCGGATGTCTTCGTCTTTTGGCACATACAGGCGACCTCTGAATCGTAAACTTCCGTCTCCTCGGAATTCGAAGTCTGACGGGACATTTTCATCTCGTTCATCTCGAACCTTCAAATACAGCTCGTCTACTTTTTGCACTTCGATGATTCGATCTAACAGCGTCGGTTTGAGGGTCAACGCTGCCAGTCTCATCTCAATCTCCCCGAAATGAATTACTTCTACTCCGAGTTGGCATAATTTAGCACTTACAGTTTTCCGGCTCAACGCGTCTGCGACTACGTTAGCTTTTCCTGGGTGATAGTTTATCACACAGTCGTAGTCCTTCACTAGTTCGAGCCATCGTCTTTGCCTCATATTCAACTCCTTCTGTGTGAAGAAGTACTTTAGGCTCTTGTGATCTGTGAAGATCTCGCACCTTTCTCCGTACAGATAGTGTCGCCAGATTTTAAGAGCGAACACTACTGCGGCGAGTTCAAGATCATGGGTGGGGTAATTCTTCTCATACGGCTTCAACTGTCGGGAGGCGTAAGCAATTACCTTCCCATTCTGCATTAATACGCACCCCAAGCCATTCTTCGAGGCGTCACTATATACCGAAAATCCTTCCGTACCCGAAGGTATTGCTAAGACTGGAGCAGTCGTCAGTCTCTTCTTCAGCTCCTGAAAACTTTGCTCGCATTCTTCAGTCCACTTGTACGGAACGTTCTTCTTTGTCAGGTTTGTGAGCGTCGAGGCTATACTGGAAAAATCTTTGATGAACTTCCGATAGTATCCAGCAAACCCGAGAAAACTTCTAACCTCCGTGGGAGTGGTTGGTCGCGGCCATTTGTCTATTGCTTCAATCTTGCTGGGGTCCATTGAAATTCCATCTCCCGAAATAATATGCCCCAGAAAAGCCACTTGTCCCAACCAGAATTCGCATTTCTTGAATTTAGCGAATAATTGCTTCTCTCGGAGAATTTCAAGTACCGTCCTCAGATGTTCTTCATGTTCCTCCTTCGTGTTCGAGTATATGAGGATATCATCGATAAAGACGATGACGAAGCGGTCCAGAAGTTCTTTAAACACTCGGTTCATCAGATCCATGAAAGCAGCAGGAGCATTCGTGTAATACCCGTAAAATATAAAATACGGGTTTTGACATGATTAATTATGAGACTTTGTGGACGAAGCATGAGATAAATTAATTAAAACTTTAAATCGAAAATATAGATGTTGGAGGACTTCAAATTAAAAATGAAACTTTATTAAAGAACTTTTGGAAATAATAATAATAGACTTACAATAATTAAGTGGGTAAATCGATAATATAGACTTGAGATATTAAGCTTGGTTTAATACATGACTTTGGCCCAAACGATTTTATACGATAAGATTAAAATTTCGTTGCTTGAGTGGGAAGGAAGTAACAATCACCGCCTAGTCATTTCAGATTTATTAAATCAAAGTATGATACTATCTTCAAGTAGTACAACTAACAAAAAGATATACAAGAACAAGTGTTAAAGAGAGAGAGCGTGAGCAAGGAGAAGAAAACGATAGGAAGCCACCAAACTTTTAACTTCAAAAGAGAAACTAATCAACGATTGAGGTATGAAATTTCATAATATATATTGAGTTATTCTTTTGTTTGGATATTTCAAGAATATATAGGGCTGGGTCACGATTATAATGGACACTCAAAAGCTAACATAAATCGAAAACCCTAATTCATAAGAATTCACTTTGTAATAATAAGGTGTTAAGATGATGTAAGTCATAATGATTTTACAGCATGAGGTGTCTTGAGGGATGTCGTGCTCTATAAAACTTAGTGTATTAGGGTAGATGAATCCCGATCTTTAGATTTTCAACCTTTCTATAAGGTTCGACATTGATAAGGGTTTTGATATATATAACAGGTTACGACATTAGTGAGAATTTGATAAAATCTCGAGGTCTACAGTACCAAGGTTTCGAAAATGCTTTAGAGTAAGATTTCGACATTTGTCCTTAGAAGGTTTCGATATTTTAATGAATAATCGTGATAGACTATGAATTAATAAATTTCGACCTTATAATGGAAAAGTTCGACATTTTGGTAAGAATAGGTCTCGACTTTTATATGCGACATTTTGGTAGGAATAGTTCGACATTTTGTAGGAGTTGATCTCGACATGCTCACTGAAACATTTCGACATTTAAAACTGATACAAACACTTCGACATTTACAAAGTATCGACATTAATTATCAGCTAAGTCTCGACATTTGCTCCTAAAAAAATCTCGATATTATCTTTCAAAATCTCGATAAACACATGAAGGGGCTCGACATTTATAAAATGTCGATATGATGACTTCGACTTTATTTTCCCCAACACAAAATGTCGACAATTCTTTTTAATTAAAGATGTCGACATCTTTAATGTAACATTTCGATATTGCTAAGAATTCGAGCTCAACATTTTTATATGACTCAATATTTTGTTCGAGTTCGACATTTTATATGTCTCGACATTCTTTAGAAATAGATTTCGACAATGTTTAAATATTTCGACACTTAACATAATTTCAATAATTTAACAATGTTCCACATTTAATAAATTTTTGGTATTTTAGATTTGCGATAGGGTTTTTAATATTCTGGGATTTAGTTATTTTTAAGAATTTCATTATTTTTAAAATTTAAGGTTTTCAAGAACTAGCACATATACTAATAATATTTATTTATTTAGAGGTTCGACATTTACGGATTCCACCATATCCTTGATTGACAATAGCAGGAGGGCAGGTAGGTGAATTATTCATCTACAATGCGTAAACACTTAATTAAATTACGTGCTTTTATGTGCTTTGATGATTACGTGATTTATGTGTTTTCCGCACGTTTCATGTATTATCACGATTATATGCATAGCATATGCATATCCTATTACAGAGGTGAGAAGTACTTATACCGTACTGAAACGGTGATGATTTGGTGTATCGCTGAGCGGGGTAGTTCTAGTTGTTGTGATATTTGTTGTTGACTCGTTGAGGAGTCGAGGTTGGTACTCGTATGACACCTGACGGCAGACAGGCGTGATCGATCTGTCTACTCGGGCGTGAGCGTCCCGAGGTGCAAAACCGTCGTGATTATATTTTCAGCGGAGGGAGCGACCTGACAGGGCAGTTGCGTGATCGTCAAAACGCTGTCGGCGTAGGCTACCGCTTACGGAAGAGCGGCCTAGCAGGGCAGTTGCGTGATCGTCAAAACGCTGCTAGTGTAAGCTTCCGTATATTATTATTATGGGCGCGCGAGGTGTCGAGTCTGACCTAGGGCCCTGTGTTGTGTGATTTGAGACAGGATTATGGAAAAGAAAGAGTGAACATTGCATGTGAGATATTGGGATCGGGAATGAGCGTTCACGTGCATACATGCATTTCTATTCACCTACTGGGCAAATCGCTCAGTGTTTACGTGTTGTAGGTACTGAGTCTGACGCCGACACGCGTCAAGACTGAGGCGGCTGGTGGCGGTGCTCCACGGACTTTTGAGGGCGGGGCGGTACATGGATGAAGACCTGTGGAGCGATAATAGGGGTTTTTGTTCTTTTGACATTTTGGGGCTACGCCCGTTGTACAGATACTACTATGTAAACTAATATTTTATTGTATTATATTATCTTTTAGGAAAAGTTTTTATTAGACGGGTCTTCCGCGACTTACGTTGCGAAAATCCGCCACTAATCCTAGTTAGAAAAGTAGGGTCGCCACAGGTGGTATCAGAGCTTAGGCTTTAGATTCTGAAGACTGTCCATGTATTGCCACTCAAAAGCTTGGAGAACCAGCCTGGCCTGTAAGTTAAATGCTTGATTATGTGATTATGGGTTATCTGATATGTGCTTTATATGAATTATTGTAGATAATAGTTGAAAAATGCCAAGAACCCGTAGTGAACATGTGGCTGAATCCAGCCGTAGGGCAGAACCGGAGTCCCCTCCAAATGAAAGGGACTCCACTATTCTACGATTGACCGATTTACTTCAACGTCAGTCGGAACATATCAATCGCCAGTCGAGTCAAATCGATGAGCTACTCCATCATCATAGCTCGTCTGAACATCGTCCTCCCCCACAGCCAGCGCGTGTAGAATTATAGGGGAACGATTTCGGAAAATGGATCCCCCACCTTTGCTGATGCTACGGACCCAGCAGTGGCGGAAGATTGGCTGCGTACTATAGAAGATATGTTCATATATAGTCGTGTGCCTGAGAATGAAAAGGTCTTGTGCGCCGTTTCTATGCTCAGAGGAAACGCCCGATTCTGGTGGGATACCGTTAAAGTCCTAGAAGATCCGACGAATATGTCGTGGGAAAGATTTAGAGAATTGTTCCACGGCAAATATTTTACTGCCCATGAACAGGAACGACGGATGCTAGAATTTATGAATCTCAGGCAAGGAGGAATGCCTGTAACTCAATATATCCGTCGATTCGAGGAGTTGTCCCGTTTCGCTCCTCACATGGTGGCAACAAATCTACTCAAGGTGACGAGGTTCATTACGGGCCTCAAACCTGAGCTTTATCGTGACTTAAGTATCTCGGGGGCCCGACAGATGGAATTTACCCAAGTAGCGGAAAGGGCCATGATAGCGGAGCAAGCTGAGGCTCAGATTTCCGAAGCTCAGGAGGCGAAGAAGAGGAGGGAGAGTCAGCAAGGACCTGGAAGTGACCGCAAGCGCCAATTTTTCAACAAAGGTCAAGGTAGCCAAGGAAATCGCCAGGGCCAACAGAACTGGCGCCCGACGCTGAATCAGGGACCCGTAAATATTCAGAGCAAACCTCCAAACCCAGCACCCCAATGCAAACAGTGTGGCCGTTACCACTTCGGCGCCTGTTATCAACCCAGACCCAACCCAAATCCACAGTGTTTCAGATGCGGAAGAATGGGGCACTATGCAAGGAACTGTAACACGAACATGCCCCAGAACCCGACCCGAACACCAGTTCGACCTCCACCGGTTCCTGCACGGGTTTTCACGCTTACCAATGAGGAGGCCGAGGCGAACCCTTCTGTTGTGACGGGTACGTTAACTATCTATAACGTGCCCACTTCGGTGCTAATTGACTCTGGAGCCACACATTCATTTGTGTCGGCTAAGTATGTGACGAAGGTAGGAATATCTCCTACCTCATCCGAATGCAACTATGTAGTTACTCTACCACACGGGGATCCGACGCATACCAACCAAGTACTGAAAGGATGCGTCGTAGTTATTGAGGGTAGGAACTTGAGTGCCGACCTGATTGTAATCCCGATGAACGACTACGATGTCATCTTCGGAATGGATTGGCTTTCAAGATATGGAGCCATCATAGATTGCAACAAGAAGGTCGTTAAATTTCAACTGCCCGAAGAAGAAGCATTCACTTTTTCGGGTAAATCAGATAAGAATAGTATTCCAAGAATATCGGCTCTGAAGGCTCAACGACTCTTGAGGTCAGGTTGTGAGTCTTATCTCGTATATGCAGTGAAGGCGAGGACTTACCTCAGCCGGAACTAAAAGATGTACCTGTAGTTAACGAATACTCTGATGTATTTCCCGACGATCTCCCGGGGTTACCCCTGATCGAGAAATACAGTTCAAGATAGATCTGATGCCAGGATCAGCCCCAATTTCTAAAGCCCCTTACCGTTTAGCACCGAACGAGTTAAAAGAGTTGAAAGAACAGCTGGAGGACCTACTATCTAAAGGGTTTATCCAGCCGAGTTTTTCGCCGTGGGGCGCACCCGTTCTTTTTGTACGAAAGAAGGATGGGTCGATGCGAATCTGCATTGATTACAGGGAGTTGAATAAGATCACGATCAAGAATAAATACCCTTTACCAAGGATCGATGATCTGTTCGATCAATTGCAAGGACTTCGGTATTCTCGAAAATCGACCTCCGTTCGGGATACCATCAGTTAAAGATCAGGGAGGCAGACGTTCCGAAAACTGCGTTCAGTACGAGGTACGGCCATTACGAGTTTCTGGTCATGCCTTTTGGACTGACAAACGCCCCAGCTGCTTTTATGGACCTGATGAACCGAGTCTTTAAAGACTACCTCGATCGGTTCGTTATCGTCTTTATCGACGATATTTGATCTATTCTAAAACAAGAGATGAACACGAAAGCCATCTACGAACCGTCTTAGGAATCCTGCGAGAGAAACAGCTCTACGCCAAATTCAAGAAATGCGAATTTTGGCTTGAGCAAGTAGCCTTCTTGGGACACGTGATTTCCGGGAATGGAATCTCCGTGGACCCGAGTAAGATGGAGGCCGTGAACAATTGGCCACGACCTACTACTCCGACCGAGGTCCGAAGTTTCCTTGGACTTGCGGGATACTACCGCAAGTTTATAGCTGACTTCTCTAGCATCGCCTCAACACTGACGAACTTGACTAGAAAGAACGTGCCTTTCAAGTGGTCTGAAGCGTGCGAACAAAGCTTTCAGGAATTGAAGAAGCGACTCACTTCCGCCCCCATTCTAACAATACCATCGGGAACTGGAGGATTCTCAGTCTACAGTGACGCTTCGAAGAATGGACTGGGATGTGTATTGATGCAGAACGGCAAGGTAATCGCGTATGCCTCCAGACAACTAAAAGAATACGAAAAGAATTACCCAACCCATGACTTAGAACTTGCAGCAGTGGTCTTCGCTTTAAAAATTTGGAGACATTATCTCTACGGAGAGAAATGTGAGATCTTCACAGACCATAAGAGTTTGAAGTATTTCTTCACCCAGAAAGAACTGAATATGCGACAGCGAAGATGGCTAGAACTCGTAAAAGACTACGATTGCGTCATCAGCTATCATCCGGGTAAGGCAAACGTAGTCGCAGATGCGCTAAGTCGAAAAGCGGTGAATGCAGAGTTACATCAGCTTGGAATAGAGGTAGTTAATTTGGGTGAAGTTGAGGCAAGACTAGCAGCGCTAACTCTCCAACCCACGCTGCTAGAACAGATCAGGAAGACACAAGAAGAAGACGAACTCTACCTAAAAATGAAGGAGGCACTACCTGAAGATTTTAACGTCCGAGAGGATGGAGCTTTGCTATACAAGAACCGTTTTTATGTACCTAACAACGAGGAGTTACGACGAACGATAATGGCAGAGGCGCACGCAACAACGTACTCAGTACACCCTGGCGCGACAAAGATGTACCAAAACTTGCGAGTAACATACTGGTGGCCAGGAATGAAGAAAGACATCGCAGCGTTTGTAAACCGATGTATGACGTGCCAGCTGATCAAAGCGGAACACCAGCGACCAGCTGGAACTTTACAACCTTTACCTATTCCTGAATGGAAATGGGATCACATCACTATGGACTTCGTCGTTGGTTTACCTAAGACGACGAAAGGCCATGACGCTATCTGGGTGGTGGTAGACCGCCTGACGAAATCAGCTCATTTCCTTCCTATCAACTCTACTTACTCCATGGAACGCTACGCTGAATTGTATATTCAGGAAATTGTTCGACTCCATGAATCCCAATTTCTATCATCTCGGATCGAGATTCGAGATTTCTATCCAATTTCTGGCAGAGCCTGCAGAAAGCAATGGGTACCAAGCTCTCGTTCAGTACTGCTTACCATCCCCAGACCGATGGGCAGTCTGAACGAACGATTCAGACTCTCGAGGATATGCTACGGGCATGTGTGCTCGATTTCAAAGGAAACTGGAGCAAGTATTTGCCGCTCATAGAATTTTCATACAACAACAGTTTTCATGCTACCATCGGAATGGCGCCATACGAGGCTTTATATGGACGTAAGTGCCGTTCTCCAATCCATTGGGACGAAATCGGCGAACGAGCCCTATTAGGACCAGATATGATTCGAGAAATGACAGAAGCTGTCACAAAAATCGAGAAAGGATGCGAACTGCTCAGAGTCGACAGAAGAGTTATGCTGATCAACGTACTCAGTACACCCTGGCGCGACAAAGATGTACCAAAACTTGCGAGTAACATACTGGTGGCCAGGAATGAAGAAAGACATCGCAGCGTTTGTAAACCGATGTATGACGTGCCAGCTGATCAAAGCGGAACACCAGCGACCAGCTGGAACTTTACAACCTTTACCTATTCCTGAATGGAAATGGGATCACATCACTATGGACTTCGTCGTTGTTTACCTAAGACGACGAAAGGCCATGACGCTATCTGGGTGGTGGTAGACCGCCTGACGAAATCAGCTCATTTCCTTCCTATCAACTCTACTTACTCCATGGAACGCTACGCTGAATTGTATATTCAGGAAATTGTTCGACTCCATGGAATCCCAATTTCTATCGTCTCGGATCGAGATCGAGATTTCTATCCAATTTCTGGCAGAGCCTGCAGAAAGCAATGGGTACCAAGCTCTCGTTCAGTACTGCTTACCATCCCCAGACCGATGGGCAGTCTGAACGAACGATTCAGACTCTCGAGGATATGCTACGGGCATGTGTGCTCGATTTCAAAGGAAACTGGAGCAAGTATTTGCCGCTCATAGAATTTTCATACAACAACAGTTTTCATGCTACCATCGGAATGGCGCCATACGAGGCTTTATATGGACGTAAGTGCCGTTCTCCAATCCATTGGGACGAAATCGGCGAACGAGCCCTATTAGGACCAGATATGATTCGAGAAATGACAGAAGCTGTCACAAAAATTCGAGAAAGGATGCGAACTGCTCAGAGTCGACAGAAGAGTTATGCTGATCATCGACGACGACCTTTGGAATTTACGGAAGATGACCAAGTATTTTTGAAGATCTCCCCGATGAAAGGCGTGAAACGCTTCGGACGAAAAGGCAAACTAAGTCCAAGATACATAGGCCCGTTCAAAATAGTCAAACGAGTCGGCGAGGTCGCGTATCAGCTAGAATTGCCGACTTCCCTGTCGCAAGTTCACGACGTATTTCACGTATCGACATTACGAAAATACGTCGCGGACCCGAGCCATGTAATCCAGAATGAACTTCTTTATCGACAACTCAAGCCTGACTTGAGTTACGAAGAAAAGCCCGTAGAGATTTGATGTACGAGTCGAAACGACTACGGAATAAGACTATTCCGTTAGTTAAAGTATTGTGGCGTAATCAATCAGTTGAGGAAGCCACTTGGAACGTGAGGATGATATGAGAGTTCGTTATCCCGAATTATTCCAGTTGGCGTAATTTCGGGACGAAATTCTTTTAAGGGGGGGAGAATGTAATACCCGTAAAATATAAAATACGGGGTTTTGACATGATTAATTATGAGACTTTGTGGACGAAGCATGAGATAAATTAATTAAAACTTTAAATCGAAAATATAGATGTTGGAGGACTTCAAATTAAAAATGAAACTTTATTAAAGAACTTTTGGAAATAATAATAATAGACTTACAATAATTAAGTGGGTAAATCGATAATATAGACTTGAGATATTAAGCTTGGTTTAAATACATGACTTTGGCCCAAACGATTTTATACGATAAGATTAAAATTTCGTTGCTTGAGTGGGAAGGAAGTAACAATCACCGCCTAGTCATTTCAGATTTATTAAATCAAAGTATGATACTTATCTTCAAGTAGTACAACTAACAAAAAGATATACAAGAACAAGTGTTAAAGAGAGAGAGCGTGAGCAAGGAGAAGAAAACGATAGGAAGCCACCAAACTTTTAACTTCAAAAGAGAAACTAATCAACGATTGAGGTATGAAATTTCATAATATATATTGAGTTATTCTTTTGTTTGGATATTTTAAGAATATATAGGGCTGGGTCACGATTATAATGGACACTCAAAAGCTAACATAAATCGAAAACCCTAATTCATAAGAATTCACTTTGTAATAATAAGGTGTTAAGATGATGTAAGTCTTAATGATTTTACAGCATGAGGTGTTTTGAGGGATGTCGTGCTCTATAAAACTTAGTGTATTAGGGTAGATGAATCCCGATCTTTAGATTTTCAACCTTTCTATAAGGTTCGACATTGATAAGGGTTTTGATATATATAACAGGTTACGACATTAGTGAGAATTTGATAAAATCTCGAGGTCTACAGTACCAAGGTTTCGAAAATGCTTTAGAGTAAGATTTCGACATTTGTCCTTAGAAGGTTTCGATATTTTAATGAATAATCGTGATAGACTATGAATTAATAAATTTCGACCTTATAATGGAAAGTTCGACATTTTGGTAAGAATAGGTCTCGACTTTTATATGCGACATTTGGTAGGAATAGTTCGACATTTTGTAGGAGTTGATCTCGACATGCTCACTGAAACATTTCGACATTTAAAACTGATACAAACACTTCGACATTTACAAAGTATCGACATTAATTATCAAGCTAAGTCTCGACATTTGCTCCTAAAAAATCTCGATATTATCTTTCAAAATCTCGATAAACACATGAAGGGGCTCGACATTTATAAAATGTCGATATGATGACTTCGACTTTATTTTCCCCAACACAAAATGTCGACAATTCTTTTTAATTAAAGATGTCGACATCTTTAATGTAACATTTCGATATTGCTAAGAATCGAGCTCAACATTTTATATGACTCAATATTTTGTTCGAGTTCGACATTTTATATGTCTCGACATTCTTTAGAAATAGATTTCGACAATGTTTAAATATTTCGACACTTAACATAATTTCAATAATTTAACAATGTTCCACATTTAATAAATTTTTGGTATTTTAGAATTTGCGATAGGGTTTTTAATATTCTGGGATTTAGTTATTTTTAAGAATTTCATTATTTTTAAAATTTAAGGTTTTCAAGAACTAGCACATATACTAATAATATTTATTATTTAGAGGTTCGACATTTACGGATTCCACCATATCCCTTGATTGACAATAGCAGGAGGGCAGGTAGGTGAATTATTCATCTACAATGCGTAAACACTTAATTAAATTACGTGCTTTTATGTGCTTTGATGATTACGTGATTTATGTGTTTTCCGCACGTTTCATGTATTATCACGATTATATGCATAGCATATGCATATCCTATTACAGAGGTGAGAAGTACTTATACCGTACTGAAACGGTGATGATTTGGTGTATCGCTGAGCGGGGTAGTTCTAGTTGTTGTGATATTTGTTGTTGACTCGTTGAGGAGTCGAGGTTGGTACTCGTATGACACCTGACGGCAGACAGGCGTGATCGATCTGTCTACTCGGGCGTGAGCGTCCCGAGGTGCAAAACCGTCGTGATTATATTTTCAGCGGAGGGAGCGACCTGACAGGGCAGTTGCGTGATCGTCAAAACGCTGTCGGCGTAGGCTACCGCTTACGGAAGAGCGGCCTAGCAGGGCAGTTGCGTGATCGTCAAAACGCTGCTAGTGTAAGCTTCCGTATATTATTATTATGGGCGCGCGAGGTGTCGAGTCTGACCTAGGGCCCTGTGTTGTGTGATTTGAGACAGGATTATGGAAAAGAAAGAGTGAACATTGCATGTGAGATATTGGGATCGGGAATGAGCGTTCACGTGCATACATGCATTTCTATTCACCTACTGGGCAAATCGCTCAGTGTTTACGTGTTGTAGGTACTGAGTCTGACGCCGACGCGCGTCAAGACTGAGGCGGCTGGTGGCGGTGCTCCACGGACTTTTGAGGCGGGGCGGTACATGGATGAAGACCTGTGGAGCGATAATAGGGGTTTTTGTTCTTTTGACATTTTTGGGGCTACGCCCGTTGTACAGATACTACTATGTAAACTAATATTTTATTGTATTATATTATCTTTTAGGAAAAAGTTTTTATTAGACGGGTCTTCCGCGACTTACGTTGCGAAAATCCGCCACTAATCCTAGTTAGAAAAGTAGGGTCGCCACAATTCGTTAGCCCGAAAGGCATGACTAAGAATTCATAGTGGCCGTACCTCGTGCTGAACGCAGTTTTCGGAACATCCTTCTCACGGATCTTTAACTGATGATAACCAGAACGCAGGTCGATCTTCGAGAATACCGTCGCCCCTTGGAGTTGTCGAATAAATCGTCTATCCTCGGCAACGGATACTTGTTCTTTATCGTGATTTTATTGAGTTCACGATAATCGATGCACATCCTCATCGACCCATCTTTCTTCTTAACAAAAAGTATCGGGGCTCCCCAAGGCGAGAAACTGGGTTGAATGAAACCCTTTTGTAACAAATCTTTCAATTGTTCCTTCAGTTCTCGTAACTCATTCGGTGCTAACCGATACGGAGATTTAGAGATCGGGGCAGCTCCAGGCACAAGACGATTACGAATTCAATCTCCCGATCCGGCGGTAATGCCGGAAGATCCTCGGGAAATACATCGGGATATTTATTTACTACAGGAACCTCCTCAAGCTTCGGTTGAGAAGACTCCTCAGCCTTTACCGCAAAAACTAGGAAAGATTCGCAACCCGTATTAACGAGTCGCTGAGCTTTCAAAGCAGAGAATCCTAGGGATTGATTTATTGTTCGTCTTTCCAGAAAATTCGAACTCCCCTCCCTCGGTCGATTGAAACCTAACCACTTTCTTCGCACAGTCTATGATTGCTCCGTACTTCGAGAGCCAATCCATCCAATATGATGTCGTAATCATTCATCGGGATCACTATCAGGTCTACATCTAATTTCCTCCCTTCTATCCTAACAGGACAATTTTCTACTACTAAGTTGGTCCGAGTTGGATCTCCGTGTGGTAGGGACACTATGAAATTGCATGAGGAATGGGCAGGATATATTCCCGCCCTGGTCACGAATTTTGCCGACACAAACGAATGTGTGGCTCCGGAATCAATCAGAATAGAAGACGGTACGTGAAAGATATTCAACGTACCAGTCACCACGGCTGGGTTCGCCTCTGCCTCCTCGTTGGTCAATGTGAACACTCGTGCAGGTACAGGTGGAGGTCGAATCAGATTCTGCGGCTGATTCTGCAGTCGAGGTTGGCCTTCCGTGCAATTTCGTGCAGTGTGTCCAGTCTTTCCACACCGGAAGCACTGTAGATTCAGGCTCGGTCGTGGTCCGTAGCAGATGCCGAAGTGATTTCGTCCGCACTGTTGGCTCTGTGGTGCTGGCATTGCTGGTCGGTAGGGAACATTGGTCGGTCCCTGATTAAAGTTCGGGCGCCACATCTGCTGGCCTGGCCGACTACCTTTATTCTTCGGACCCTTGCCGAAAAATTGCCGCTTCTGGCTGCTTCCTCCCTGTTGACTCTCCCTCTTCCGATTCGCTTCCTGGGACTCTCTCACAACTCCTTCCGCCTGCTCAGCTATCAAGGCACGCTCTGTCGCCTGGCGGAATTCCAGCTGGCGCACACCCGCCACGCTGAGGTCTCGGTAGAATTCGGGTTTCAGTCCTCGAAGGAATCTCGTAACTTTCAGAGCATTCATCGCCACGAGATGAGGAGCAAAGCGGGATAACTCCTCGAATCTGCGGATATATTCCGCAACCGGCATTCGCCCTTGCTTTAGATTCAGAACTCGTACATCCGCTGCTCCTGGTCATGAGCAGTGAAGTACTTGTCGTAGAAAAGTTCTCTGAAGCGCTCCCACGGCATAGTAGCGGGATCCTCTAACACCTTTACGGTGTTCCACCAGAACCGCGCGCTTCCCCGAAGTAGGGAAACAGCACACAACACCTTCTCATTATTCGGCACTCGGCTATACACAAAAGATCTTCTATTGTGCCGATCCAATCCTCGGCCACTGCAGGTTAGCGGCATCGGCGAAGGTTGGGGGATTAAGTTTGCGGAATTTCTCCCAATAATTTCAACACGATCAGGCTGCGGGGAAATGCGGTGCTCAGATGAGCTCCGGTGATTGATCAGGTCGTTGATTTGGTCTGACTGTCATTGGATCAATTCGGTCAGACGATTGATAGTATCACGCTCGCGAGTCGAGGACTCTGGTTCGTCCCGCCGACTCGTTTCTCCAACAAACTCACGCCTAGGTCTTCCTCTCGACATTTCCAAATACTATATAACACATAAACGAGCAAATAAGAACACGTAATCACATTAGCACATAATACCTACAGGCGAGGCTGGTTCTCCCGGCTTCTGAGCGGCAGTACATGGACAGTCTTCAGAACCTAAAACCTAATGCTCTGATACCACCTGTGGCGACCCTAATCCTAATTAGATTAGTTGGCGGATTTCCGCAACGAAAGTCGCGGAGGACCCGATTAATTAAAAACTTTTTGAGGAAATATATACATATATATACTAAGTCGGGTTTACAAAATGTGTCTGTATAATACAACAGACCGGAGCCCCAAAAATCTAAACCCGACTATCCAACGCCTCTCCACAGGTCGTGTCCCATGTACCGCTCTGCCCTCAAAAGCCCGTGGAGTCACCGCCGCCAGCCAGCCTATATCTCAACCCTGACACCCATCGGTGTCGGGTTCAGTCCCACCTGAAAAATATAACCCTGAGCAAAATGCCCAGTAGGTGGCAGTAAAAACATGCAATATATGCGTGCATGCACTCAACCCAATCCCATGTCCTCACACATAAATATGCACGCTCAACCTATCACGTCTCATCACATAACAGGGCCCTCGGCTAGACTCAGCACCCACGCGTGCAATGGCAAAGTATGCCATAGTCATGCGGTAGCCCACGCCGGTCGTGCCGGTCGCTCCTTCCGCACACAATCTCAACCCGACGACTTCCCCGAGTGGCCTACCACCACCCGGGTAGACAGGAATCTCACATCTGTCGGCCGTCCCTGAGACAAATAATATCCGGTGGTGTGCACCTCGGGTGGCTCAATCCCGAGTAGATGGGTGTCGCAAACCCCCTCTCCCACCAGGTGCTACACGAGTCTAACCTCGACGACCAATAAGGTCACTCTACCCCACTCAAACCGACACCGTAAGGTGTCACCGTACAAATACGGTACCATCATCTCTCCCGTGCATGTCGTGAAATGCACATATAATAAATCACATAAAATACATACATTGAAATCATGTAATCGTATAGTATTTAAACTAGGCCGATGGTTTTAAAATCCAAAAATAATATTTATAATTTAAAATATGGGTTGACCCGAAAATATACGTTATAGTACGAAAATATTTTATTTAAAAGTGATTTGGCTTAAAACCATTTATTTAAAATATTTGGGCCTGAAATGGGGCAAAAGCCCAAAATAAGTGTCGCTGGTCAACTCACACCCAAATCGGTCAAAGCCCAATTAAAATCACCCGAAACCCACTTGGTCAACCCGCGAAAGTCAGTCACACCCGATTTCACTAATCGCCCGATTCCTGCGTTAAAAAGCTCTGGTCAAGCCGCGAAAGTAAGGTCAATGCCCGATTTCGTAAGACTTTCGGCGATTTCGCAAATCGATAGATTTAACGCCCGAAGCCCGATTTAATCTCGCGAATCGCCCGATTTCTTTCACGGGAATCACCCCGCGATTTGAAATCGGCCCGCGAAACCCAAAATCGGCCCGACGCTCTCTCACAACTTGCGAAATGCTTCAGCCCGCGAAGCACGAGCTCTGGCCCGCGAAACCCAAAATCGGCCAATCCTATCTCTTGAAAATCATTTTCACCCGATTTGTAAACTAAATACAGGCCCGCGAATTAAAAATCGTCCGAAACCTACAAATCGCCCGATTTACTGTTCTATCGGACTCATCTTCATATAAACCCTAAATTTTCCAGAAACTTAACAAGTTCTTCATCGAATAAACATATCAGTTAAATCATCCAGTCCAAGAACTCATATATTGAGTTCAAAACCACGTAATATCACATAGTAACATATCACGAAGTTATAAAAATCATAAAACTTAAAACTTTGAATTCATTGGCCTTCCAATCGAATTCTAACCATTTTGAGGAGAATCGTACGGCTTGTAGGGGTTTAAAACCACCTACCTCACGTCCTTAGCTGTATTTGATTAATTTCCTAGGTTGAGGTCGCTTTCCTTCACTGCCCTTGGGTTCGTACGTCACCTAATAAGCCCTAGACTCCAGTTAATCCACTAAATCACGTAAAACGTTAAACACCTGAGCTTAAAGAACGTTTTATAAATTTATAAATGGAATTCTTACCTCCTTAGTTCGAAATTCAAGTCTCCACCAGACTTTCTCCCTTCCGTTGCTTCTTGGTTCGATTCTCTCTTCTTTCACGTTTTCTTCTTACTTGTTGTGGTTAATAATTATGTTCATATAGAACGACTAAAAAAAATGTGACAAGACATTCACGTGGATTCCCTTGCCCCTAAGTAATCTCATGTCTATCTTAAGTTATTTGGGCCAAGCCAAGCATTAATTTGGGCCTTCATTAAGTTAGTTGGGCTCTATTATCTTTTGGCCTATTTTATTTCTTGGACTCCCTAACCTTCTCGCCCATATTATATTATTCGCTCTCGAGCCCAATTATTATTTTCGGGCCTAATTCCGAAAAATCCGTTTTTTCCGAAAATTAACTTCGTTAGTTTTGAACATTACAAAGATAATCCCGTATTAATTTCAGGGTATTACACACTGTATACTTATGGAATAGCTGGTGGAGTCAAACAGAGGGAATCTGAGTATTTGGCGCCAGTTTCATATATAAATGAGATCAGCGTGGAAAGCGTGTTATCTTCTTCATCATCACTTTCTTCATTTAAGAGATTATCTCTGTAATTCTCAAGCGATATACACTTCTTGATCTGTAATCAAATGATTATCAATAAAGTCTTAGCTCGTCTGATCGTGGATGTAGGATTGAATTAATCCAAACCATGTTAAATAACTGCATCTACAAAGTGTTCATAGCACACACTCGCACATTGTATTTCTTGTTAGCGAAGGAGATACATTGTTAGTGGCGGTTGATAAACATATTTTAATACATTAATTATAGTCATTATTTGGTTATAATAAAGTATTCGTAGGCATTTCATGCATTTATTTGCTCAATTTACACATAATCTTATAGGACTTAGAACGACTATTGGGCTAAATGGAGTGAAAACGAGGCAAAAAAAACAAGGCTTTAGCCGCAAACATCCATGTCAACGAGACAAGGAAAAAATGAAGTCATGCTCTGCCACGGCCGTGAAGGTGAAGGCTCTAGAATCAAGCCGTGAACCACGACGGAGAAAAGGAAACGCGAAGTCATGCTTTTTCATGGTCGTGACCATTCTAGCAAAAGGTCGTCAACCGTGATAGAGAAAAAAAGCTACGAAGTGATGATGTCTCACGGCCATGAAACCTATAAGACCAGGCCTGGCAAAGGGCAAGGAAAACGAATTAACAACATGTCACGGCCGTGAAGGTCCGGAGACCGTTACCGAATCCAAAACGTGATGATATCCAAGCTCATACACGTCAGCGTGAAACTCATGGCTTATAGGCCGTGACCAACTCCAACGAGTTCTATTTTCGAAGTCATGGCCGTGAATACTCTGACATGAGGCCGTGAAGCATGCAGTGAGCGCATGTCAGCTCACGGCCGTGAAGACCAAGCAATAAGGACGTGACACGTTAGAGACCCTGAAGTGTTATTTGACACAGCCGTGAAGGGTTTGTGATAATGTGATAAGTAGAATTCGGCGTGTTCATGGCCGTGAAGGCCTGTTAGTGAAGCCATGAAGCAGGCGGCTTTTCTAGGGAAAAGTCCAATTTCGACTGAATTGAAGAAATTTCTTCCAACACACTAGAAGAGGCTCTAGTGACGAAAAAGGATTATCAAGAACCCTAGGAAATACATATGTGATTCCTAGATGTTCAAGGAGCAATTCTAAGACGAATTGATCAAGGGACGAGAATTTGACACCAAGATCACTCCAAATAAACCCGTGGGGAAGATTTATGTGTTTCTCCATCTCAATTCATGATTAATTTTGTTATTTTTCCTTCGTATGTGTAGCTAACTTCCTGTTGTATTTTGGATTAGATGAACGCTAGCTTTAGGGCATATGATAGTTGGAACATGTGTAATTGATTACTTATCGTTCTATGAAATTGTTTCTTTGCCTCGATATGTCAATCTGTTGATGTGAATATGTGGTACATCATTTAGGGTGGTAGCTAAATAACGATTAGGCCGTTCATAGACGATAGGATTCGAGTATAGGCTAAAGTAAAACTTCGTCCTCGTCTTATGGGTATTATTTATTCTTAGATTCCCACTAAAAATTGGAGAGACAGCAAACTCTAGCATGAGTAGAAAATTGTTGTGGCTTAATCAATATTCACGTAGACCTGATATTTCTGATCATACACCATCATATAGACCTGACATATGAATATAATTGATATGTTGTATGCGACAACGAACCAGTTCGATCTGAGTAAGATAAATTCGAAATACATCACACTAAAGTGGCTCAATAACTTGATTCCAAATCCAATCCATTAGTTAATAATCCTCATTCGTCTTTTCCTTGGGCCGAAATTTCCCCATATTAAGTTTCCAACTTCGCCACCTCTTTGTTACACATACCCACCATAACAAACGTCCTCCCCCGCTGCAAACCTCCCGAGGGATAAAAAGCTCGACGCGTGAGGAATTGCTTCCACCTTCGAACATCTCTATTTGAGGAGCAGTCTTCCTCAACGAGGAATAAAGGAACAAACCGTGACGTTCCACCATCACCAAGTCATCATCTCATCGTGAATATCTTCAAAGGCATAGCAACTTCATGGTCAAGAAATCGAAGGTACCCTACTGGTCGATGACCATTCGCTTCGTCCACGATTCCTCACATCCGTAATCCTCATAATCCAGACGATGATCTCGTCATCCATCCCGTCTTCGCAGTAACACAACCGTCCAAAAGCCCGAGGCTCCTCGAATACCCGTCGGGAAAGGAGTCGACATGCGCTCCAAAACGTCCCTCTCGAGATCGAAACGCGAAACGAACTGCAAACTGCATTCGTCGCACGCTAGACAGTGAAGCTATCCGTTCAAGAATGTGCCCACGATGTAAGATTGATACTCGCCGGTCGATCCCTTGATGCTCCTCAAAGAACCTGTCCCGAGCGTGTTCACAAAGCACTCGACGGGATACGATTCTCCCACGGGGCCAGTATGACCGCTCGATGAGCTCACCCCGAACCCATACATCACGCATCGGGATATTTAACGGTCTCCTTAAACGTCGAGATCGATATCCACTCGTTCCTCACTGGGTTGCATATGTAGTAAGATCGAGCTCGGCTCCCGAGTCTTCCAAGCAAAGCAAGCCGTTGGCGGAGCCCATGAGAGAGAACGGAATTAGGGTTTGAGATGAACGACTTGGGTCGAACTCGGCCACTTTTTTGTAGCGAAGGTCGTGGTTGGGAAGGTCCACTTGAAATTCGAGATCCTACACGAGCTTTGTCCGAATGACTGCGGTAAAAAGCTATCCCAGACAGTGTTGTAAAAATCGGTCTCGGCGCCCGCCTAGGCGCCGATTAGGCGCTAGTCGGGCCCACCCTGGCGAAAATAGCCTATTCGGCCGAAAAAATCGCTAACACGACTAATCGGGCCACTAATCGGTCAAGTCGGCCAATTATTCGGTCAAATCTCGATTAATCGGGCAATGTAGTTTTACAAAGCCCAATAGCCAAATAAATAATTAATAATTTTGAAGCCCATGAAATTTTATACTATGAAGCATTTTTTCAGCCCATAAAGGCAAGTCGTAGATGATAATAACAAAGTATGTGTGTAGCAAATATTTCAGCTCCCTCTCTGTTAGCTAATCGGTGTGGGACAAGAATACAAGGCAAAAATATCAATATTAAATTAACGATCCATAGCTCACTCTTTTGAAATAAACAAAAAAAAAAGAAAAATAGATAGAGAAGTTTGTTGAACTGTTATATATAACAACGAAAACTATATCTATTAAAAGTTAAAGCATATGAATTTTTTATTTAACTAAGAGAGCCTTTTATGCGTGGTTAAAATATTAAATAAATACATATAAACTAAAAAAATAGGATATCTTAGTCCCGCATCAATTTTAAAACATTATTTTTGTATTAATATTATGTAGTTGCATTGTGTGAATATTTTTAAATGTCTAGATAAATTTGATGAACCTTTAATTTGATACAATGTTTGCATATTTGATGTATAGAAATACAATAATAAAAAATGTATATACCGTATAATTTTCGCCTAGAAACCGCCTAGGCCCCGCCTAGACGGTCTAGGCGCTAGGCCCCCCCTCGGCGCCTAGGTAGCGCCTACCGCTTTTTACAACCTTGATCCCAGACTGGGTTCGGGTTTTTCCGTTGGATGGAGACTGAGCATAAATTGGTTTTGTGAAGTCGAGGCTTGAGAAGAGTTCGATCCATTTCTTGCAAACTTATTTGCATGTTAGGATTATTGGTATGGGAAGCCTTGACATGGTTATGGAGATTTCTAACGGTTAGGCTAAAATGAATGGGAGAGGCTGGACATGTTTCTGTTTATTCCTATGATAATATTCTCGGATGTGAGAGATATGTGATTTGTGAAATGTATATACCCCACCACTCACAATTTATAATATATATTGTAGCTGATATACAGTAATGAGGTTCGTACCGAGTATGCTAATGTGAGAGACTTTCAAGATTTATAGTTGGTCTTTGAATGGAATTGATCAATTAGCTTGTTCACGACATTTGTTTCGTCGTCCAATATAAGATAACAAAGTTTCTTAACTTGTCAATGATTGGCTAGTTTATGTATACTAGTTTTAAGTAAGCCCCGTGCGTTGCACGAGTTATTTTAAGAGTTTTTTAGTTTATTAGATCTATTGTTATCGGAAAGACCCGAGATCCGCGATGGGGCCATCTATTTTTATAGTGGACCCGACAGCAGCCCATTTATTTTATAGTGGACACGAGACCCGCCTCAGAAAAAAATTGTCCCGCATTATAAGTTTTTTGTATATAATTATTATTTATTAATTATATGTTTCTATATAGTTATATAATATATATAATATTTATATAAAAAATTATAAGGGGTGGGTCTCGGTGCGGGTTTCAGCCGGGGTTTGCAAATTCCGGACCCGTCCAACCCAGTCGGGTTTTGGTGGGTTCGAGTCAAGACCCGTCCCAGTCCCATTGACATCCTTAATTGTTATGTCATTTTATCAGTATTTAATGTAATAGTTTATAGACTTTGATATTTTGTTATAATTAAATAGATAAAAAAAACTTATGAACTATTATTATGTCATTTTATTTTGCATATAGTTATGATTTTCCAAATTTACCAAATTACTTGAAAATGTAATACGACTATCAGAATTGAAAGAACTTTCTAAATTCATCAACCTACAACGCTAAGATCCTATGGATTTTGTCGTGACGAACAAATAATGCAAATCCATTTAGCCGAATGTGTACTTTACGTACAAAATTTGGAAAATGTTATTTAAATATTTCAATTGTCACAGTATATGATATTTTGTATTAACAATTATGTTAAATATTTATTATGTTTATGATAATGGTCTGCAATATCCAAACGCATTTTGGTTCAATCTTAACAATAAGAATATTTATGGAAAGAATAAGCTGCCAATAGTTTTGATGGTCAGTAGTGCAGTTATCGTTACTCAGCACAAATCAATATAAATTCTAGCTTAATCAATTATACAACTAAATGGCAAAAAATAATATACTGTGGGAGGGCTTTTTTATAACTATTACTTCTCATTTTTCATTCTTAAAATTTGTAATCACGATTGAAAAATTATATGGTCAATATTAGTGTGTTATATGAAATAAAGTTCGTGTGATTAAGTAATTCATCGGTAGTGTATTCTCATAGATTTCCGATGTTATTCTATGCATTCATGAGACAAACTGTTTCGCACAAAGTAAATAAATCTATCAATATGTTCCTAAATTTGGTTCAATATAATGTTTCCGATGAGATGTTACAATTACATGTCAAACCTGTAAAACATATCTGAATGGATGTATGAAACCTCCTAAAGTCAGTGTCAAACAATTTTTTTCTTCCTTTCTGTCTACAGTTACCCTATCTTCATACAATAAATTATTAGATAAGCATGCATTATGTTCACTTACGGCCGTAACATTTTGCATGTGAATGCACGACTGTTGTATACTGTTATAATGCACTATTGCGACGTTCTTACATTGTTCAGATCCATTTGAAAATTATGCACGACCACTTGGTGTTATATTACGCGCTGCTTCAATAACATCGTGGGAAAATAGGACAAACCCTTAAATTATACGACTGCTTCAATAATGTTTGTGCAAAACAGGACTAACCCTAAATAAATGTTATCATGGATTATGAACGATGCAGGAGTAGAACTGCAGGATAAAATTGTACAAAAACTATTGCAACACGACTGTTATTGAAACAATCATGTAATTTAGGAAACAAGAGTAAGGGACGATGCAGTAGTGCATTATAACAGTATACATCAGTAATGCATTATGTTCTTATTATATACTGTTAGTTAAGCAATCTCTCACCTGATTGTTGTAGACTTCGTACTCTTTACACCCGCAAGAAGCTGCACGACTGTACGAAACTATTGCACGACTATTATTGAAAAAGTCGTGGAACGACGTAGTAGTTCATTATAACAGTATACAACAGTAGTGCATTTCTTATTACATACCTTTAGTTGAGCAATTCTCACCTAAAAGTTGTATCCTTCATGGTAAATAATGTTGACTATTGCATCATCTTAAAGTTCATCATCTTTCTTCACCCCACGTTCTAACTGAGTTCAATACCAAAATGCTTTCATTAGCCAGTTTTGTCACACATATCAATCTTTTTGTTGTGTAATATAAATTCACTGCAGGACTATTCATAGCTTTTATGAAAATAATAATGAAAATCATATTCTACTCTCTCAGCCGTGTAGTCTTACTGTCTAATAATGTCTAAGTAGTGCAGTTGATAAATGTGCATTGTATGTTTTTACAATATTTAGGTGCTTTTAACAGCAAAATTGTTTGTGTCATGGCAGGGAAAATGTCTAGTGACAATTGCTATCTCGCTGGTGACAAAACCGGGTCGAAAGACGTGTGCCAACTCTCGAAAGCCGAGATGATGTCATTTGATTTTTCTTTAGAAATACACCCACGTCTTTCTTGAATAGTCATCAATGAAGTTGATGAGTATCTCCTTCCGCCGAATGAATTCTATAGCTCCCGTCCCATTCTGGGAACGTTTGTGTTCGTCCCATACGAAGAGTGCGTGTATCGATGGGTGTCTCTGGAAAGAAAAGAAGCCAAGAGTCTCGAAGTCTATTCATATGCTTATAGCTGATATATATCGAATGGCATTTAATTCACTCTCATAGAGGGCTAAAATGGTCATTATTTTTACTACTTTTATAATACCATAAAACCATCAATAGTTGATGACGTGGCACACATGAGTAGCCTATAAGGGGATGGCAATATTTGTTGAGTAAAAAAAACAGTGCTTCGACATACAAACACTTGTGAAACAGCTGTGGATTGATATTTGTCACAATAATCACAATAACATCCCCAAGAGTTCCTTTCAACCTCTTATAAACTCGCGCGACTTCTCATCCCAAGTTGTAATAGTTGCACGGTAGCCGCTACAAATGAAAACATTTCTTTATCGACTATTCAAAAAATGAAGACTATGAAATGAGAATAATCAGAACGTTGAAACAAAACATACCCTTCCAGAATAGGAAGCTGCACGACTGTAAAATAGCGTGAAACCTGGGAATAAGCAAAATACAACATACAGAGGACGATAAACAAACCGGAAATACAAATTATCGTTCTTACGTCGATGGTAGAGACACATTGTCTATGCTCTTTTTCCTTCCCATTTTCTGTTAGTCATTCCTCAAGTATGTATATAGTGCTTATGAAGACTAATATTGTAAGTCCGTCCATTAAGACAGTGTTAATGATGTTATATATTTAGTTCAATAATATGAGTGACTTAATTCAATTTTGGTCCTGTTTCTTAAATTACACGACTGCTTCAATAACAGTCGTGCAAAAATAGCACAAACCCTTAAATTACACGGTTGCTTCAATAACAGTCGTGAAAAACAGGACAAACCCTAAATAAATGTTAATCATGGATTTCTGAAATTAGAAATCCAGTGACGTTCATTAATTTCCCGGAATAAACTATGAGATCCGACTCTTGAGATGGAACAAATGACCAATACTACACGATACCATGTTCGTATGGGCGAACCTTATGTAATTATACGACTAATAATTGTCCGAGTGTTATGAGCTTTGTAAGATTGTTCGTGAATGATTTTGTGTGATTGATTATTATATGACTACCGTCAACTTTGTAATAATGCTTAATTGAGTTCATGATGTATAATGTTGTTAATAAAATATTGCGACAGCATCGCTAATTGCTTGTCATAATATATAGTTAGACTCTTGATAGTGTCCTTATTAATATGTTTTTCTATAGGTGGCACAGTTGTACAACATTGAGATTAAAAACAATGTTGCAATATTAACTCATCAGTTTTGCCGACACATATTTAAGTTTTCTAAAATTTCTAAAGAATAACATTTTATGATGTTAATACTATCATGTTCAAATGTTAACGTTGTGATATGTATATATTGAAAAATTATACAAACGTGTTTTACATGCTTTGTATGATATTTTGTAAGACTGTTGTGGATAAAAATATTATAAACCTACCCGAGGGGCTCACCGTTTTATTATCTATTTGTAGTAATGAAAGTAAGATAATGTTGTATAACTGCTACCTTTTAGAAAACCAATGAAGAATGTGAGTCAACATTTACAATGACAATTATGAGATTAGCCCTTCCTATCTATCTTCTCGTAATCCGTTATAAGCATACAAAAATAATAGGGGCCTCCTTTAGTTTCTTGCTACCCACGGATTCAAGCTCTGCAAGCTGTTTCACTTGATACTCTGACCATGCAAAAGTGAGAACCCCTTAAAGATTTAAGCCCCGCAAGACGCTGCGAGATATGACATATTAGTCACTTGTACTGAATTTTTCCCAAGGCTCCTTAAGTGGCTTGCTAAACAAAAATTTTCAATGCTTAGTTATAAATTGTAAGCCATAGTGAAAACTCTCATAAGATTCTCACCTGGCTCTCTTGTAGCCGAGACGTGAAGCCACAAATTTGGTATTTTCGGCGCATAGTTCCTCAATGAGTAATCTCCGCCTTCACTCGTCTCAAATGATTTTTTAATCTGCTGCCATTTTATTATAACATGAGATCTGACAAACATATACAAACACAATGCAACGAACAAACAGAAAAATGTAGGTGAAGGCTTCCTCTCATCATTATAATAGAGAACCCAAAATTCATAAAAATAGCAAGTGATAATTGTTTTATCTATCCGATCTAGAATTGAGTTTGATACCCATTACTTTCATGATAAACTAAAGACCAATTGGAACTGATAAAGAAGAGGAAACAATCTTCACCCTTCAGACTGCTGGCAATATTCTCATTGTCGAAAAAAAGAAATTTGAATAGATTACATTGCATATTGGCCCATGAGGTTAGACAAAGATTACAAACACATAATGCAACTAACAAACAGAAAAATGTAGGTGAAGGTTTAGGAATATTTTAGAAGTGTCCAAAATATTAATTCTAAGTCTTGTAATTTTCTTTTCTATTGCTTTTATAGATGTTTTATTTTTGTAATAGGGTTGTATTTGTAATGGGCTTGTTAGGGGCCCAATGGGCTTAAATACCTCACAAGGTATTTAAGCTTAAACCCTAACAAGCATTAATCAAGTTTTCCATTTGTGCAAAACCCTCACGTATTCAACAGTAACCTCTATAGCACATTATTCAAATATTACGAAGGTTAAATCTGTTGAAGTGTTCTTGGATAATCTGGAATTACAAGTGGTATCAGAGCAAGCGTGTAGGTGAGGAAACTTCATTTCAAGCCTTAAAAATTTTAGCAGGTGAGTTCTTGTGTGGTAGTTTATCTGTCGCAAAGCTCAGACTCATCTATATCAACTATTCTCGAAGATTTTTCTATTTTTTGTTAAGGCGAGTTTGTGGAACTATCAGTTCTGAGCTATCAAATTGGTTTCCGTGCCGTGAAGGCTGTGTCATTTGTTGGATTTCTATCTAAACACTTGAAGAACAGCCCTGTTTCTCAGACTGTTCTTGAGTTTGCGCACGGATTTCTTTTGGAACTAGGTTTGCGAACTCAGGATTTCTTTCGCTTTGCGGCTCCTTCATTTCACTTGGTTGGCTTTTTTAAGTTTGCGTATCGACACTTCGCAAAGTTCTCTTTGAGAGTTCAAAGTTCCCGAACCGTTAGATTTCAAAGTCAACACGCATCAGGTTCTTTCTCACTTCACGAATCCAGTTATCAATTCGCAAAATCAGAACTTTGCGACCTCTTGATTACTTTGCGAACTTGGACCACTTTGCGAATCTCAAGATACTTTGCGAACTTGGACCACTTTCGAACTCATTTGAACTAGATCACTTTGCGAACTCAGACTACCTTGCGTTCTTCGCTCACTTTGCGAACTCCAGTTTACTTCGCGAATTTCAACACACTTTGCAATCTCTTGACACTTTGCGAACTCACAACTGCTTTGCGAACTTTACTCACTTTGCGTACCGTGTGAACCTTGCGAACCCTACTCACTTTGCGAACCGTGTGAACTTTGCT
>JAPQWV010002897.1:0-48761 GCA_027422505.1 Craterostigma plantagineum | reverse complement strand
TATGGGAGTACTTATTCTGTCCCCTAAATATTCATTCATTACTGAAGATGATAAAAATTGGCATGTGGGATGGTGATGGTGAAGATGTCGAAGGTGAATTACATGCGTGTAATATTATTTATGCAACATCATTGAATATGTTTGATAATTAAACGTCTCGCTATATTTATGCCGTGTACCATGATTACCATACCAGACAATAAATAATAGGTAACACACTGAAAGAAATATATATTGTATGCACATCTCACCATATATATATTCTTGTTTACGAAGCAAACACAATGATAGGTGGGTTAGTGAACATCACTCTTTCAGAAACACAAATAGTAAATGTATGATTCAAAAGGTCAGGCAATCCATTATTATTTATTACTAGGAAATAAAAGATACCATGTTGTGTATGAAATATAAGGGTCACGCCATCAATAATTAGGCACGAGAGATGCATCACTTTCCTTTCTCCTTCGGCCTCAATTATGCTTTCTATTGTTCCACAAATACATATATTTAATTGGCCCAAATGCGAAAGGCCTCGAGCCCAATTTAAATACTAGCAGAGGCCCATATATGTTCGAACTTCATCGTGAGATACATCACACTTTTCTGGTACATCTCCTGGAATGGAATTTCATACTTATCGCATAAAAAAAGAACTAGAGTGGGAACAAGATAAAAAGGTTGTGATAAAGTGTACAATACAATTACTTTTTCGTTTTAACCGTATTAAATAAAGTATTGCATCATCAGACTTGGATCAAGACAATCAACGATGTGACGTAACAAACTATGAAGCAATAAAAGGCCCATCATCACTAACTGCAAACTTCAAAATCTCGTGCGCCGCGTAACTTCGCGTCTAAAGCAACACAAGAAAAAGAGAGAAGTAGAGTGACGTTATTTCAATGCACTTCGCCTGCTTAAGCCACACTTTGCAATTTCGGGGCTTAAAAGCAAACAAAAACCTCCCTCAAAAGCCAAAGCAAGCGCCCACTAACACCACAGAAAACATCAGCTAACTACTTTCTTAATCAACCAACAAACTCAAAACCCAGGGAAAAGTTTCACGAGTTGCTGTTCCTTCCAAGGCAAAGGTTGCCCTTTCTCTTTCTGTTCAAGCCATGATTCTGTGTTCTACACATATATATGAACGCAACAAAGAAACTTCAAACTCAATATGTGCTCGAAAATGGAGATAAGGGTCGAAAACGAATACGATAAGCCTCAAGAAACGTACGAAAGAGACATAGGAGGAGAAGAAGAAGTACCATTGCTGGTCGAAAAAGGTTTCCCCGAGTAGAAAGAAACCTCATCCAACAAGCCATCAGCCAAACCTTTCAAAGCACAGCCCACTTAGCCAACCTCTTGCCCACGGGCTCCGTGCTAGCCTTTCAGCTCCTATCTCCCATATTCTCGAGCCAAGGCGAGTGCGACTCGACCGGGCGGTTCCTAACCGCCGGGCTCGTGGCTCTGTGCGGGCTCTCGTGCCTCCTCTTGAGCTTCACCGATAGCTTCAAGGACCAAAAGGGAAACGTCTGCTATGGTTTCGCCACGCTCCGCGGGCTGTGGGTCATAGACGGGTCGGCGACCCTCCCGCCGGAGATAGCGGGAAAGTACAGTTGAAGTTCATCGACTTTGCCCATGCGCTGATGTCGGTTATGGTTTTCGCGGCTGTTGCGCTGTTTGATCAGAATGTCGTGGGCTGCTTTTACCCCGAGCCATCGCCTGAGACCAAGAGGTTCTCACTGCTTTGCCTGTGGGGATTGGTGTGGTTTGCAGCATGCTGTTTGTTGTTTTCCCGACGAAGAGGCATGGGATTGGTTTCCCCGTCGGTGCTTCTTCGGATTCTTGATTCTTTATTCAATTGCCTGTACAAATGTCTATTCGGCTGTGTAATGGATTAGCTTTCACTCCTTCCTTTTCTGTAATCTAAGTATATAAACATATTCAACATAATCATATGAGCAGGACCGAGGAGGAGGACTAGGACATGTAACCACGTTTTTATTTCAAGAAAAGAAAACAGTAATAGTTAGAGATCACACATAAGATATCAGACACCTTAAACACCGTGTAGAATCACTTACAAAAAAATTCAAGAAGCCACGAGTTGCTGCTTCAAAATTTGGAGAAGGTGTTTGGGAGGTGAATGTGTGAATTCAACTGGCTACAGCATTCTGAAATTCACCAATTAAGTTTGCCTGCAATAATTCAGCAGTTTCTCGTACTTTTCTCCGATCCCAAAACCCATCCAACATTGCAATCCATGTTCCCTGGTCGGGCACGCATCCATCGGTTACCATCTCTTCCATAATTCGAGCAGCTTTGTGGAGATCTCCTTTCTTGGAGAATGATGTAATAAGGCACTCAAAGGTGTTCGCCTCAACAGATATGCCTCGAGTTCGCAAGCTCAGATACAGCTGAAAAGCTTGGTTGTGGAGGCCCTCAGCACAGAGGCCTTCGACAACTCTGTTATTGACCCTTACATGAAGGCCCCAAGTGACACGGTTGGGAATTATCCCCGAAAGAACCATCTCATCAAGGAAGTTAGCTGCTTCTTGAAACTTCTTCATCTCACAGAATCCATTGATGATCTTCGAGTACAGTCCAGCATCTGGTTTCAAGTCCTGCAACTTCATTCTGTCAAGAATCTTCACAGCTTCGGTAACTTTGCCTTCCAAGCACAACCCATGAATCAGAGAACTGTACGTTATTGAATTAGGGACGAGCTGCTTGCGAACCATCCTCTCCAGCAGCTGCAAAGCTTGCAAGGAATGCCCGTTCTTGCAAAGCCCGTCAATGAGAGAACTGTAAGTGTACACGTTTGGCTCAACGCCTTTGGTCTTCATCTCCTTCAACAACTCCAGCGCATCCTCCAACTTATTCAACTGGCAAAACCCGTGTATCAACGAACTATATGTAATAACCGAAGACGAACAACCATTTGCTT
This sequence comes from Craterostigma plantagineum, assembly GCA_027422505.1. Classification (NCBI taxonomy): domain Eukaryota; kingdom Viridiplantae; phylum Streptophyta; class Magnoliopsida; order Lamiales; family Linderniaceae; genus Craterostigma; species Craterostigma plantagineum. The sequence goes on along the minus strand of JAPQWV010002897.1, from coordinate 45,811 downwards.
CCATCTGAAGCAAAAGCTCCTTTGCCTCGAGCACTCTTCCAAACCTACACAGCCCATTAATCAGCGTTCCATAAGTGTACGCGTCAGGCTCAAGCCCTCTTTTCGGCATTTCATGGAAGATTCTTAAGGCATTATCCATAGTTCCACCGCTCTTACACAGCGCCTTAATCAAGACATTAATCGACGCAACACTAGCTGGAATTCCCACATGCCTCATGTAACGATAGAACCTGAATGCCATCTTCAACTGACTCTCATCCACGAGAGTTGAGAACACGGTCACGTAAGACCTCGACGTCGGAGGACATCCATAATCCTCCATGGTTCGAATATCCTCACGACATCATGCGGCCTGTGGACACGTGCATAGGCTTTGTAAGAAGATATGAAAAGATCTTCGGAAATGGTGCAGTTTTCTTCCTTCATCCTCCGAAGCATGTCTTCGGCTAAGGAAAACTTGTTGGCGGACAGCAAACGCCTGAACATCAGAGCGAATGTGGTCTGATCGTGACGGAAGCCGTTGCAGTACTCGGCGGTAGCCGAGTCGAATATAGAGATCGCTTTGTCTATATCTCTCTCGGAACGAACCAACCGCTCGACCAATGAAGTCGTGATTTTCTTGGGCCATTTCTGCACTGTTTTGCTAGCCATCGACCTCGTTCAGACAATTCGTCGAACAGCTTTCGCCCAACCTCTTGGCAAGTTTAGGTGATGCGAACGAAGCGCCAATGGACAAAGAACAATGGTGATATGCCAGGGAGCACTCAACAAACAGAATGCTCAAGAGCTGAATCAATGGCGTGAAATCGGGTCGGTGCTATTTAGGATTCGGGTCGCTACTCGCTAGCTCTGGGCAGTGAAGGGGGATGACTTTCTTTCATACATACGTTGATTGAAAATGGGCCCGATTAATTAACGAGCCCAACATATCACAAATGACAACTTACATAGATGCGGCCCACTTACTGTTGATAGAGACGTTTACGAGGATTTTGGGTGTTCATTTAGTGAATTATTTCAATGAAATAAATGTAACAGTCTTCTTCTGTAATGTAACTGAGATAAGCACGTCTGTTTCGAAACTGTTAACTGGTTTGTGGTGTAACAGTCCATTCATTTCAAGATCATCCATCCATTAAAACATTTGTTCATTATATATTCACACCTTATTGCATGGTTAAATATCATTCACTTCAATTCCAAATGGCATCCTTACAGCGATCAGCTGCTGTTTTCTTCTTCATGGCCGTTTTCCTTGGTCGGTATAGTTAAAGCTTTGTACGTATATGCTATATAACTATCTTTAGACGCTTATTTTTGCCTCGCGTCTTCTTCACTCGATTTAAATGCAAATAATATCTGTTGCTCATATTACTGTACTATGGTGATAATAATAATATATGCATATAAATAATATTACAATTTAACAGTTTCACTACCATCATCAACATATGCCACCTGCCAAGAATCGAGGGAACGGTGCTCGTTTGATGAAGATTGCAAGGATTTGATCTGCGCAGATGTTTTACCTTCGAAAAAATCGTGCTTGGGCGGCCATTGCTATTGCGAGGACGAAGTGAACCGCTGTCCGGGAGATTCCTTCACATGCGCCGAACGTATTCCGATTGCATTTTCCCATATTGTTACCAGGGACAATGTGTGTGTACGGATGAGTAATTTGATGATCAATTATATGTCGACGACGTGTTAATTATATATTTATATATACACGAGTTTTAAAATCTTATCCCATAGCTAAGTGAGGGACTTCTCTATAAGCAAAACACAATAATCGCTGCATGTCTATGTTTCGACGTTCCGACCAGAGTCTGGACTTTGTCGGACTTTTATTACATATAAACAGTTAACCACACACTCATAACTAATTAGCAATATTTTTTTTTCGGATACGTCTAATGCCATAATTCTATACGTTGATCTCTAGTTTAAATTGAGAAACACAAATCTTGTACTTCGTATATTAGGTATGTAGTTTAAGCGTGAACGAGGCGTGTCATGGTTTAGAATTTGATTTTATTTCAATTTTGTCCCACGTCTAGTAAAGTTGATTTCGTTCTCTAAATTTAGACGTAATTTCTTATATGGATGGTTGCGACGATTCGCAAGGGTTTCCTTTCTTCAAATATATATAGCCGTTGTGCGATGCTCCACTTTGTTATCTGGGCGTATGTGTTTGTAATTAGGATTAATAATTTAATTATATATTGTTATAGGATATTATATATAATGCTATTCAAGAGTGCGTCTCTTTAAGCAACGATCGCTATCTTTGTTAGGTAATGAAGAAAAAAACCATGTTTTTGCAGTAGATGTTCCAACCAAAGTCTGGTCCTACGGACTCTTATTACACAAATACACTCAATTAAGCAATAAAAGTAGCATAGGTCTATCCGTCTATACGTTGATCTATACTTTAAGAAACACAAATCTTGAACTTCGTAACATAAGAGAACTAACTTATTTTATTGTAGTTTCAACGAATTGATATGGTGAACGATTTTATTATTGTTTCCGAGGATCCTAAAATTTAGAGGGAGTTGTCGAAAGGTTATAAATGGTGGGTCCAATATTTTCTTGGCGATTTTCATTGCATTTCAATCCGTTTAAATTTACCTTTTGAATCGCGCATATTTGCTTTTGAAGGAGAGTGGAAACAAAGTCACGTTTCCAACGAAGTCAGTCCCGCAATATTATTGTTGCTTTCTGACATTGACTACACATCAGAAAATAAAAATAATCGATCGACGTGATACATCATTACTAGGTACCTTAATAATGATCCAACAAATGCTTTATGAAATCTTGTAATAATATTGTAATTAGTAATATACATCTCCAAGGATGCAAATTATAAAGCTAAGGGAAATCATATTCGATCGGTTTATGTTTAATGAACATGCATGCATGCGTGAAAGAATTGATATTTACTATATTTAAATATCAATATATGACATACTTTATCTATATATACATTATAATTTATATGCTTTAATTAGTGAATGGACACCAGCTTTCCATATTTGGTGGGAATTAGAATTTTAATTTGGTTGATTCAACCACCGAGAACCTAATCTCACGAAAGTCCACATCCCAAAATCGCCTCAGAGCATATTAGAAGTAATAATTAGCTTTACTACATATCAAGAGTCGTGTAAGGAAGCATCTTAAACAGAGATATATCGCAAATTGTGGATAGTAAGAGAGTTTCATGCGAATTTAATTTATTAATGCATCTTAATATGTATTATACCTAGACATGCCAAATTTTAACCGTAACCGGCGGTTGAACGTCTAACCGGCGGTTACTTAACCGATAACCGTAACCGGCCGTAACCTAACCGGCAACCGTCACCGGCCGGTTACGGGGCGGTTAGGGTTTTTCCCCAACCGCCAACCGCCGGTTATTAACCGCCGGTTTAGACGGTTAACCGGCGGTTATAACCTTAAATAAAAAAATAATAAAAGTAAAATTATACTATGTTAATTACTCATATTAATATTAATTAATTAGAAATACTATGTAACTTTACTAATATTAATACTAATTATTTAGAATTTTTGAAACTATGTATTATATATGCATTAAAATTTCGTAATATATTTCATGATTCGTAAAATTTATTATATTTAAAAGTTTATATCAAAGTAGTAAAATAGGAACAAAAATACACCGAAAATTTATTTAAGTTTATAGTAAATTGCAAAATAAAAATTTTAATTAAAAAAATAAAATAAAATAAAAAATAACCGGCGGTTTAACCGCCGGTTAACCTTCTAACCGGCGGTTGACTAACCGGCGTTAGTTAACCGGCAATCGGGGACGGCTAACCGTCAACCCCCCCAGCCGGTTAGGTTACGGTTTAGTCCCATGGACTAACCTCAACCGCCGGTTACTAACCGCCGGTTATGGTTACCGGCGGTTGGGCATGTCTAATTATACCTATATGAGGGTTAAATTAAGTTGCGATGTTGATGCGTCATTTTTATTGCTCTATCCTAACTCCTAAGGCACGATGATATCATGTTCATGGGGAAGGTTTCTAGAAAGATCATGGGTTCAGTAGGGTTGGATTAATTCATATAAATATGGCGTAGTTTACCACATACACAAGAATATATGTATATATAATATATATATAATATTTGTTTTCAAATTCATTGCTAATATTCAAAGCTCGAGAAGGAAAATAGTCAGCGGAGACTATTTGAAATCTAAAACACCTAAGTTGAATAATTAATAAACGATTACGTTACTTTATATATATACAGAGTGTAAACTTTGTTGAAAATTCAACTACGTGTTCCTGAATGTTTTGAACTGATCTCAAGTTCAATAAAGTTGAAGAATGTTTCAAAGGGCAAAGTTCAAGGTTTAATAAAATTGAAACTGTAATAATAAAAATTATCAATAAAATGAAGGGTTGGTGATTGCTTAACCTAATTACCTAAAGGCTCCAACATAAAGATTTCGGCATGTAAATAAACAAAGCTGATCCAACCTCCATATATACATATATATCACATCTCTAATTTACTAACAATTAAATATTTCTTTGGGAGAAGAAATGAAATATAATTTTCAACTAATAAGTTCAACGTAAAGATCATATTTTCTTGCCAACTCCATCGACTTACCAAATCCCTTTGTAGTACAATAAGCAGTACAAATCCCCATTTTCGTATTAGCATTTTTCTTTATCTCGCTCGGCTCATTATTAATAGTTATCTAACGACAGAGTCTTTCTTCCCTCTCTTACCGTTTCTCGACCCACAGTTTTGTATGTCTGTATTCCTTCAAAGATTATATTTTTCTTAGACCCCTCAACGATCCGTGCATCAAATTTGTTAATCATCTTATATAATTAATATTAAGTAATTATTATCCTCAATCATACACCGGCGAATAATACACCGCATCGTTGACCGGCCGGCTGGTGGGGTGTTGGGGGTTTAACGATGGCGCCTAATTCGAGGGACCTTCAATTGAGTGCTTCTGTAGGCGAAGAGGATGAGAGGTCGTTGTTGTTGAGCTCGTATGACGAAGAAAATCCTGCTGAAATTGGTAAGGATTTCCGGCGAATTCAGGTGGCTGTTACGGGGATGACTTGCGCCGCCTGCTCTAACTCCGTTGAGTCGGCTCTGATGGGGTTAAACGGCGTCGTCAAAGCCTCCGTCGCGTTGCTTCAGAACAAGGCGGATGTTACCTTTGATCCTTCTCTGGTCAGGTAGTCTCTTCCTTGTTTTCTTCTCTCTTTTTCATGTATTCCTTTCCAATTCCATCCCCTTTTCTGTTTCTGCAATGGTATAGATGGTTAGTCATCGTAAAGGAAATTGATCAGCTGATCATCAGTTTGTTCACAACTCAAATGTCCAACTGTACATATAATTACGATAGTTCTGACTGAGCACTTTGTTTGTGAAACGTTTGGCTTTTAATCTTGTGGGTTGCGATTTAGTTGTTCACTCTGTAAGTGGAGATGTTTAGTCTGAAATATTTCAGCAGCTCTTCTGTGTTCTAATTGCCTAGTTCGTATCTACTGGTCTAGCAGATCCTTGTAACTCATATATGTTTCGTATACTTCTTACTCCGTAAGCTCACAAGCGTCGCAATCCTTTCCTTAGGAAGAAGAAATTAAAGATGCAATAGAAGATGCGGGATTTGAAGCAGAAATTCTGCCTGAACCAAGCACATCTAACTATCAACAACATGGAACCCTAGTAGGTCAATTTACAATTGGAGGGATGACGTGTGCTGCTTGTGTCAATTCTGTGGAAGGGATCCTAAGGAAGCTACCAGGTGTAAATACTGCTGTAGTGGCCCTAGCCACGTCTTTAGGAGAGGTTGGATATGATCCCACGGTTATTAATAAGGAGGATATAATCAATGCAATCGAAGATGCTGGATTTGAAGCGGCATTCGTACAGAGCAATGAGCAGGATAAAATTCTTCTTGGGGTTATTGGGGTCGCTAGTGAGATGGATGTGCAAATGTTGGAAGGGGTCCTTTGTACCTTGAAGGGCGTGAGACAATTCTATTACGATAGAGTATCGAAAGATCTAGAAGTTCATTTCGATCCCGAGCTTCTTGGTTCAAGAATGCTAGTTGATGAGATTGAAAGCGGAAGCCGAGGGAAGCTGAAGTTACGTGTGAAAACCCTTATAGCAGAATGGCTTCTAAGGATCTAGAGGAGTCTTCGAACATGTTCCGGCTCTTTACAGCAAGCTTTTTCCTCAGTGTGAGTTATGCAATTTTTCTACTTTTTTATCCTATAATCTTGGACCGCTCTTTAGGTTTATCAGTTTAAGAATTTAGTTGGTAATGTGAAATCTGAAAGATTGTAGACTTCCACTTTTATGAGGAGAATCTTCTGATCACTTACTGGGAAGAGTATCTTCTCTTGCTTGTCAAACACTTTAATCGCAGTTCAGTTCCTTGACTAATCGTGCTATTGAAATTTCAGGTTCCCCTCATCTTCATGCAATTCGTATGTCCTCGTATACCTCTATTGTATTCCTTAATACTATGGCGTTGTGGCCCATTTCAAATGGGTGATTGGCTCAACTGGGGTCTGGTTACTATTATTCAATTCGTTATTGGCAAACGCTTCTATGTTGCGGCTGGGAGAGCCCTCAGAAATGGTTCGACGAATATGGATGTTTTGGTTGCGTTAGGAACTTCGGCATCATATTTCTACTCCGTATGCGCATTGCTATATGGTGCCATAACCGGGTTCTGGTCCCCGACGTATTTCGAAACAAGTGCTATGTTGATAACATTCGTACTTCTTGGCAAATACCTCGAAAGCCTGGCCAAAGGAAAGACATCGGATGCTATAAAAAGCTCGTGGAGCTTGCTCCTGCTACTGCTGTGTTACTTACCAAGGACAAAGTATTTATTTCTGGAACCAACTTATGTAATGGAATGTTTGTGCTTATAATGTATATGTTTGCGTTTCAGGTGGGAAGACTGTAGGAGAAAGAGAAATAGATGCCTTGTTGATTCAGCCAGGTGATGTATTGAAAGTACATCCTGGGACAAAAGTTCCCGCCGATGGCTCGGTTGTGTGGGGCTCAAGCTACGTGGATGAGAGCATGGTTACTGGTGAATCGGCTCCTATTCTGAAGGAAATCAACTCATCGGTTATAGGAGGCACCATCAACTTGCATGGCTCGCTGCACATACAAGCCAGCAAAATCGGGTCCAACACGGTTTTGAGCCAAATTATATCTCTGGTTGAGACGGCGCAGATGTCTAAAGCTCCCATTCAGAAATTTGCTGATTACGTGAGTGTAATCTACTAACGCATTTTCTTTTCTCTATTATGTGTGAAATCATCAGAAGTATTTATCAAGCAGGGTTGGAGAAGTAATACTGATTTCTTTCCGATGATAACTTTTTGTTGCCGATAGATTTCCAGCATTTTCGTACCTGCAGTAGTAACTTTGTCATTAGTCACGCTGCTGATATGGTGAGTGCAAACCCAAACATAGATTTGAATATCGCACCTGACAATTACCTAATATATATACCACCTATCTTAGTCATATTTCACCACTTATCTCCATGCTCCCTTTTCTCGGTCAGGTATCTAGTTGGGATTTTCGGAGGCTATCCTAAGGAATGGCTGCCCGAAAACGGAAACTATTTCGTTTTCTCCCTTATGTTTGCGATATCGGTTGTTGTGATCGCTTGTCCATGTGCTCTTGGTCTCGCCACTCCAACCGCTGTCATGGTAGCAACAGGCGTTGGAGCTAATAACGGGGTGCTCATAAAGGGCGGAGATGCATTGGAAAGAGCGCAGAAGATCAAGTACGTCATATTCGACAAGACGGGGACGCTGACCCAGGGCAAAGCCAAAGTTGCGACTATAAAAGTTTTTTCAGACATGGATCGTGGGGATTTCCTCACGCTAGTGGCTTCAGCTGAGGTAAAGAAATTCCTCTACTAACTTATTTGGCTACCAGTCTTGATTTTCACTGCGCGAGACGGAAAACGGGTGAAAGGATGAAAATATAAGGTAAAAATCAATTTCTAAGTTGGTTCAGCTACTTTCTGTCTGGTGCAGGCTAGTAGCGAACACCCATTGGCCAAGGCGATAGTCGACTACGCACGCCATTTCCATTTCTTCGACGACGAGCTCTCAGATAAGAAGAACGCCGAGACTCATGGGCAGCAGTCCATGTCCTTTGGTGGCTTCTCGACGTATCGGATTTTTGTGCCTTGCCCGGGCAAGGAGTTCGTTGCTTTGTCGACGGGAAAAAGACTCTGGTGGGTAAACGAAAGCTGCTGATCAAAATCGTCCCTTCGTTTTTATACCACACACTAACTCATCAAACTTCCTCCCTATAACTAAATTTAACAGGTGGGCAACCGAAAGCTGATGATCGAGAACCTCATCACTATTCCGGACCACGTGGAGAAGTTCATCGCCGAACTCGAGGACAGCGCAAAGACCGCTATACTCGTTGCCCACGATAATGACCTAATCGGCGTTCTCGGAGTAGCCGACCCTCTGAAGAGGGAAGCTTCCGTCGTCGTGGAGGGCCTCAAGAAAATGGGAGTCATCCCCGTTATGGTCACCGGCGATAATCGGAGAACTGCCCAGGCCGTTGCGAAGGAGGTTGGTGCCCCAATCCCCTCTTTTTTACACCTGCCCTCTTTATATATCGGCACATTGCCCAACTATACTTACTAGTAATTTGAAACATGATACATCACCCCCTTCAAGATTAAACTTTTTGCTGAAGTAGTCATTCAACATGGTATCTGAGGTCACGCCCATGAGTTCAGCGCGTTTAAGAAAATTACACGTTTAAGGCTATAAAGAAATCAGCTTAGACGGAGTAGGTCAAGGTGTGTTGGAAATTCAAAATAGAAGATTAAAATGCGATAGTATCACTGCCTTCGAGCTTAAACTTTTAGGTGAAGTGGTCATTCAACAAGCAGTGACAGCCTACATCTGTCCTGTTGTATCTCTCTGCAGGTCGGGATCACGGACGTGAGGGCCGAAGTAATGCCGGCGGGAAAGGCGGACATAGTCCGTTCGTTCCAGAAGGGTGGGAGCGTGGTGGCGATGGTGGGGGACGGGATAAACGACTCGCCGGCCCTGGCGGCAGCGGACGTGGGGATGGCGATAGGCGCGGGCACGGACATAGCCATCGAGGCGGCGGACTACGTTCTGATGAGGAGCAGCTTGGAGGACGTGATCACGGCCGTCGACCTCTCGAGGAAGACGTTCTCGAGGATACGCCTGAACTACGTATTCGCCATGGCGTACAACGTCGTGGCCATACCCGTGGCTGCGGGGCTGCTGTTCCCCTGGCTGAGGCTGAAGCTTCCCCCGTGGGTCGCCGGAGCTTGCATGGCGTTGTCTTCGGTGAGCGTCGTCTGCTCTTCCCTGCTACTGAGGAGGTATAGGAAGCCGAGGCTTACGACTATTCTTGAGATTACGGTGGAGTAGTAGTAGTAGTAGCTGCTTAGATGTTGAACAAACAAAGAGAGGTGAAAAGGAATAGAAAGACCAAATGGAAGTAAGTGAATTTATATGGGAACGGCTCGCCGGCCGGCCGAGAGGAACCGAGGATGAGGCCCGATGGATGCTTCCCGCTTTCCTTTGTTTTCAATGTGCTATTTTCTGGTGTTTTCCTTCTTACCAATGGGTTATAATATAGGTTGAAGTAACATGCGAGTTATTTCTTCTTTTAGTTTCTTATGTAAATTTTGTTCAAATGTAAGCAGTTATTCGGAATTTCTACTTTCTTTTACATGTGAAGATCGCGAATTCAGCTTCACCTCAAGTAAAATTTATATCTAGGCGAAGACCGAACTTAATACGAGTGTATAATTTATGAGTGGAAAGGAAAATATGTATTCTGAACTTTACCTTATATTTAATTCCGTTCTCTACCTACAATTATCCACCCTTTGCTTAAACCCTGGGAATCGAAAACCCTCCGTAAGCTGCCAACAAGTTGATTAGCTTCTTGCATTACTCTTCACCTCAAATTTCCAAAGCTGCCGCCGATTTGTACAAAGCGACGGCGTTTTCTATGAAAGCCGTTAGGGCACTGAGGTCACTCGCCTCATCGTCGGCTACGCTTACAGTCCCGAAGGCGCACCGGTTTCTGCAGCGATTCGGCTCCTCGGCGGCGCAGACGGAGGGAGAAGACCCTTCGCCGCCGGACTCCAGACATCACGAAGCGGCTGTGTTCGACAGCTCCCATTTCGACCACCTAAATCTGAACATCGACGGCGGTGGAAGATCCGAGGACGGCAAGTGGGACGAGAAGTACAGAGACAGGGTAAAGAACAAGCTGTTCGAGGAAGATGATATCTCGCATTCGAAAATACTGAAGAAGGAAGAAGAGAAGAGGCAAAAGGCTGCGAGGCTCGCCAAGGAGCTGTTGGAATCAGCTCTAGACCGCGAGGACGACGCTTCAAGTGATTCTTCCCCGCGAGAAGTGGCAGTGGAGGACCAGAAATCTTTGTCAGTTGGCATTATTGGTGCTCCCAATGCTGGGAAATCGTCTCTCACCAATTTCATGGTCTGATTAGTGTTTCTTACTATTTCTTTCGTTTATGATTAGATATTGAAAGGATAAGCTTTCTGAATTAATTCCCGTGTTTTCGCGCTTTTTAGGTTGGGACTAAAGTTGCGGCTGTTTCACGGAAGATTAACACCACCACTCACGAAGTATTGGGAGTTATGACCAAAGGAGATACACAAATTGTATGTTTTTGTCAGATCTCGTCACCTCTTATCTGATCACAAGTTTTTGTCCAATCTATTTCATCTCCTAACTTTTACCAGGTCATAATCTGTCGATGATTGCTTAGATATACCTTCTGTATTACCTTCTTTGTGATTGGCGCTATTGCTTTTGCAGTGTTTCTTTGACACTCCAGGACTTATGCTCAAGAAAAGTGGATTTCCTTACAATGACATTAAAGTCCGCAATGAAAGTGCATGGGGTTCAGTTAATCTCTACGATGTGCTGATAGTTATTTTCGATGTTCACAGACACCTTACCAGGTCCTTTGTATTCTTTCCTATGGACATTTTGGCATTAGAATATTTAGTTCTCCACCTGCAGCTGCCTATAGTTTGATCTTTCCTCCATCATGTTAGAGTAAAGATGGTTGCTTTAGTGACTAACATAAAAAGATTGTCAATAACTGAAAAAGAGATTACTCTCATCCCTTTGAGTTCAGCTCAACTTTGGGGATAACTCCAAGAAAGGAGCTCACGTGAATTGCATATAGAAATTCCGAAAGAATATTTTTGGGGTCTTGGCTAGTTTTGAACAAACTTATTTTTTAGCAGATAGTATGAAATCCAGTCGATTTGTGCATCTCTTGTTTTCCTGTGTATCATTCACTATCTGATCAAATCAACCCATGCTTTATGATGCTGAGGGCATCATGCTCACTTTTTTTATTTTAAAGTTTAGTTCAGTTTGTGATCTGCTTGTTTTTTTCTTGCAAATTTTAGACCTGACTCCCGGGTTGTGAGATTGGTGGAAAGAATGGGTTCGATAAGCAGTAGTGATACGAATCAGAAGCGCGTGTTATGCATGAATAAAGTTGATTTGGTCACAAAGAAGAGTGATTTATTGAAGGTTGTAGAGGAATTCAAGGATTTACCTGGATACGAAAGGTATACAAGTTTAAGAGACGGGCTATTCATGCTAATAGTATCTGTATATTCTGATGCCTGACATTGATTCGATCTTCCCCAGACGCTTCATGGTCTCGGGGCTAAAAGGTGCAGGAATCAAAGAACTCACTACATATTTAGTTGAGCAGGTACGGTAAAAGTAGCTAGCACATTCTAAGATAGGTAATATCTTTTGGTGATATTATTTTTCACTGTTTATCTCCTAGGCTGTAATAAGACCATGGGATGAAGACCCATTCAACATGAGCGAAGAAGTTATGAAGAACATATCGCTCGAAGTGGTACGAGAGAGATTGCTGGATTATGTGCATCAGGTACATCATAATGACCAATATATACATAAATTTCTTTCCAGGTTGAAACTATATATATGCATATGTCTGTATTCACTTAAACCCAGGAAATCCCGTACGGCATAGAACATCGATTAATGGGGTGGAAGGAGTTTAGAGATGGTTCGATTCGGATTGAACAACACTTCATCACTCCCAAGGTTAGCCAGCGCAAAATCTTGGTGGGGAAGAACGGTTCAAGAATAGGGTTAGTAGTAGTCTATTCATTTTTGCTGAAAAATTATCACTTCATCCATTCATTTATCCTGTCGATTTTCCTTACTCATCGTCGTAGGAGGATTGGCGTGGAAGCTAACGAGGAGCTGCGATCGATATTCAAGAGGAACGTTCATCTAATCCTCATGGTTCGAGTTAAGTGATCGATGATGATGGGTCGAGAAATAGTTCACATGATTCAGCTCTCGGACAAGACAACCTTCAGATAAGACAGACAACCTTTGTACGTGTACAGAAGAAGCAAGTAATTCTCATTCAGCTTCCAAAGCTGGGCTTTGCTTCAGAATCCAACATCATTGCAATTACAGACAGAAACACACTTCCTCGTTCTGTGGCAAAGTGCTCGAAGGAGGATTTGATATTTCATCATATTAGACCATATTTGAGCCTTAATCGACTATACCATATGTTAATGTAATTGAATAAATTAATTTCCAGGAGCATTTATTATTGTTATTGCTTTAAGAATGAAAAAGTCAAGGTGATGGTGGGCCTAGCCCATTTGTACGGATTGGGCCTGAGATATAATTTTGCTAAATTAATTTTTAATTATATGCGTGAGTTGGATGCAAGGAGAATAATGAAAGGGAAAACCAAGCATTCATCACGTTTCCGTTTTCTTCTTCCACTCGATTCTACCTTGGTAAAATCCGCGCTACATAGCAGACAGTATGAATACAAGCTAGGTGTTTTGATTTCGCCATTTAGGTATGTATGTGCTGAAAGCAGTAACATTGCCGTTTCCGAATTATATAATCCTTCACATCGAGTGTTTCAGGTGTTAATTGTTTGTAGGCGTGCGTGGCTGTTCCGTTATCCGTTGTTTATTTGTTGTAGTAGTATTTGTTTTTTCGTTTCTTCACTGTTGATGGGTGTATTGAATTTATTGATTTATATCCTCGACTTTACATTACTGAGCTGCGGTTTCCTTTATGCTGCTCAGAAAATGAGAAACTGTGTTCGGTATCGGTTTCTTTTACCTATATGTATGTGTCTCTATGAGGTTGTTTTTAGTTCCATGTGTGTAGAAATGTAAGGCTTGCCGATTTATTTTCTGGTAAACTGTTAAACGTGGTCGATGTGATCAATGTCAGCTGCCTCAGTGTAGAACTTTGCAACAGTTCGCCTATGTCACGCCAGGGATCATTGCCTGGATGCTTCACCTGAGTCGTTTGTACAAGTAGAAGTAAATAGAAGATACACAACATAGGACTGAAGGACACATGGATGGGAGTTCACTTTCTCATCTTTCAATAAGACCCACAACAGTTTCTACCATCCGTTTGCCTTCTCCATCTTCCACTTGCGTGCCATGTCTTGCATTTCCGTACAGATATAAGAAGAAGAGACCATTCCTTATCAGAGCCGATTCGTCTGCTGAGACGGTCATGCCCAGAAAAATGAGCTACCTTCTGAACGCAAGAGCCCCCTTTCCACTGTTGTTGACATTCCCAAGACTATTTGGAGACAGACATTGAGGCCTTTGAGCGACTTTGGCTTCGGCAGTAGAAGTATATGGGAGGGTGGAGTTGGTCTGTTTCTTGTTTCAGGGACTGTACTGTTAGCACTTAGCTTGGCTTGGTTGAGAGGCTTTCAGTTGCGATCAAAGTTCAGAAAGTATTCTGCTGTCTTCGAATTTGATCAGGCCAGTGGGATCTGTACGGGAACGCCTGTTAGGGTTAGAGGTGTAAATGTTGGCAATGTAGTTCGCATCAATTCCTCCTTGAAGTGTATTGAAGCTGTTGTTGAGGTAATGTGCCTACTGTTTACTTTTCTTCTCCACTAGATCATGTCTAGAGTTAGGTGTAGTGATTGATATCTTAGTCTTGGTTTTCAGATTGAAGATGATAAACTTATCATACCAAGGAACTCACTGATTGAAGTAAATCAATCTGGTCTACTCATGGAGACTCTTATTGATATCACGCCAAGAGATCCCATTCCAGCGCCTTCAGTTGGCCCACTTGATGCCGGTTGCGTCAGAGAGGGTTTAATTGTATGCGACAGACAAAAGATTAAGGGGTGTCAAGGGGTGAGTTTAGATGCTTTGGTTGGAATATTCACTCGCATTGGGCGTGACATGGAAAAGATTGGAGTTGCAAATGCTTATTCGTTAGCTGAACGGCTTGCCGTTGTTGTTGAAGAGGCACGCCCACTAGTTACAAAGGTATGCCCATGTCCATGTGATTTTTCCTCTAGATCGTCTCATACATGCACTTCACATGTTGATGGCCAGAGTCCCACTGATTGTAGAAATGGAAGTGGTGTATAGAAATGTTTCCTCGCCACTGATGGTGTAAATCATTGTTAGCTGCTAGGTTATGTTACTGCTTTACATGCTTTGAATTCTGCAGTTATAGCAAATTCGAATTAAAAACAAGAAGTTCCATGTAAAATTATGACATCATTTACTAGTTAGTGAGTTCTAGGAACACTTACATACTCTCAGGCTTTAGTAGCAATTTATTCTCATCCGTAGTTGTCTCCTGATCTAGTGGTTTCTCAGATGAAGGCCATGGCTGATGATATGAAACCTTTGCTGGCTGAAGTTCATGACAGCGGTTTGCTGAAGGAAGTTGAGAACTTAACCAGAAGCCTGACGAAAGCTTCTGAGGATTTGAGGTAGAAACTCATATTTGCTTTGCTTTGTCTCTAAACATTGGAAAAGCCCTTCATTTGTTAGCTAACTTGTTGGCAACTTTATTTATGATGGAGTATTGATATTGATCATATATATAATTACCGTGAGACATTTTACAATGTCTGCACAGAAAGATGCAATCATCGGTGATGACTCCAGAAAACACAGAGTTGATTCAGAAGTCTATATACAGCCTCATATTCACCTTGAAGAACATTGAGGTAGCAATAGGTTCTTCATATCCATTTTTTTTTCTATAAGCATTGTTGTTAAAATATGAAGCTTATTTACAACTCTCTGCTATACACGATGATATCTGCAGAATATAAGCTCTGATGTATTAGGATTCACCGGTGACGAAGCTACGAGAAGAAACTTGAAATTGCTCATCAAGTCTCTCAGCAGATTATTATGATGAAGAAAAAGTTGAGTATTGATGTTAGCTATTTTCTTTCTAGCTTTCCATGTTATCAGAACATTTGAGAATAGGATTTCCTCATAAAAATCGTTTTAGTTTTTTCCACATTTTTGGAAATGATTAACTGCAGGCATAATTCTCTCCGACATCGGTGTGAATGTATAACATACATCACAGGCCGGAAATTCATTCATTTTTTTTTTTTCTGACAATTTGGTAAACATTCAAATTCCCGCTGACCTTGTCGAATTAATTTTTTTGTTAAGATAAAAATAATACTCTCTTTTCTAAAAAGAAGTCTTTTCAGAAATTTTCACACATATTAAGACATGTTCAAATGTCTTTTATACCCCCATTAATTACCTGTCATGTATTGAACCTGTTTTGTTATTTAAATGGGGGCAATTTTGGAAATTTACACATATATATTTTTTCAAAATACCAAAATGAATTGTTTTGTTATTTAAATGGGGGGCAATTTGGAAATTTACACATATATATTTTTCAAAATACCAAAACAGATTTGCTTTTGAGAACAAGAAAAGATATGTAAAGCGATTTTCTTTTTAGAACGGAGGGCAGAAAGAGTTTGGTCCAATGGGGATATAATTATGAAGCTCGTCTTCTACTTTCCTACATTTATTTATGATAACATTGGAGTCTCCGAAGAATTCCCTAACCTAATAAATAACTTCAGGTTCCGATATAAATTTTGCCAGGTAGGACAAAGAAAGGAAAAGATATCTGGAAGGGGTATTATTGGAAAAAACTACATAAAAACCGTTGCCAACTTTTCTCTCTCGCAGGCTTAATATCGTTCATTCATGGGCATGGCGAGCGAGGGCGAGAGTTAACAAGAAAGAATCTTCACAAGAATTTGAAATCTCTCTCTCAATTTTCAGCCATCATTCAAAAGGAACAACCTTCGTCCTCTGCCGTGCTAAGAAACAGTCCCATAAACCATTGATCCTCCGCCGAGCTCCACCACAAACAAAGGCTGGAAACTCTGGGCAAGAAAAAAAAAAACCCTATTTCACGTTAAGAATCTTCGACGGACGTCTAAGACAAATAGGCAAGCTTCCAAAACATGAGTAAAAGCTGTCCTAAGAAAGAGAATTCCATGGAGGAAAATTACACATCTTTGCTTTCAAGGTTAAACCCTATTCCCTTCGTACCACAGAAACTCCTGATTTTATCAGGCACGAGGGAGTTCTGAGAAATCTTGGGCTGTGGGAGTTTGCCAACATCGATTTCGACACGAACATTAGGGCTGACTTAATTGCTCAGTTAATTGCAAGCTATGAGCCCCAAACTAGTTCAGGTTCTGTCAATGGATGTAGAGTCATGGTTAGTAGAGCCGACTTGGGGCGAGCCCTAAATTTGTCGGTGGATAAAGAGAAAGGCGATCCCCGAAGAATCGAAGACATTACTAGGGAGACTGTGCCTGAACATTGTGTAGGGTTTCTGAGGAAGTTCGTAGTGCTTCTGCGCGGCCCATCAACGAGCGCATCATCGTATGAATTCCCAGAAAAGGTAAGGTTTTGGTTAGAATTATTCGCTGACGATGGGGACTTCGACTTGATATATTGGGCCGACTTGATATGGCGCATGGTCGAGGAGGAATTGGCGCGTGGAAGTGCATTGAGGGACTGTTATTACGCATCGCACCTTCAGTTGCTGATAAGGTCTCAGCGCGAGGAACTCTTTCGTACTGATGGAGACGAGGAAGAAGAAGAAGACAGTATTATTGGATCAGAGCGCAAAGATGCTGAAGAGGGTGAAGATAGATGGGCTGAACCAATTCAAGTTTTTTCCGACGAAGAAGATGATTCGACTCTTAAAGAAGGGATTGGTCAAAAAGTGGAAGGAAATCGAGTCTCCTTAAGTTCAGGATCAGAGGATCTTCGCCTTTCGACGACGCTAGTGGATACGAATAAGCGCACTCATCAGCACACTCGATCCTCCCACAACAAGCGTTACGTGGCTAAAAGCGCAAGCAACCGTCAACAAACTTGAACGCGCAATTCGTGCTTAAGGAAAAGCGCAAAAGCTGAAACGCCATTGACTGCCATTTGTCCGTGTTGTTGTTGTTGCTATTGCGTTGAAGGAATATTATCTTACTGCTGTTAATAGGATCAGTGAATTCAGACGATGGAACTAAATCGGTGTTGATTTCGTCGCTCTACGTATTGAACTCAATTTATGCGCTCTTATTGCTCGTACGTTATCCTATCCATGGAAGAATTCGAACCTTCGGTCGATCAAATTTAGCGCGATGACGTGAAACTTGTTGGAGATAAGAGAGAATGAGATATTATTTGCAGTGCTACGGCATCTGCTTGAGTGTTTTTTTTTTATTACATCTTCAATCAATAAGATTACACCACATATATAGAGAAAGCTTTTCTTAAATTCAAATACAAAGCATCATACTTTTGACTATTATAAAACACGTTAGGTGGCTTTGTGTTTTCTTGTTTCTTTGTCTAATAGATGTTCTTGACATTTGTGTGGTATCATGTAATTTATGGTCTTGTTCACATTAATTTGAAGTTGCAAATTATGACTTTCAACACTCCCTCTTAATTTGCAATCTTTAACTCATCTTTGATCTTCTCAAATTTCTCCGTAGGAATAGCTTTTGTAAGAAAATCCGCAGCTTGATCGTTTGTGCTGATGAACTCCAAACTGATATTTCCTTTGCTCACCATGTCTCTGACGAAATGGTGTCTCATCTCAATATGTTTTGCCCTTGAATGGAACACTGGATTTTTAGTCATAGCAATGGTTGACATATTGTCACAATAGATTATTGTAGGCTGTTCCTGAACTTGATGTAAATCTGCTAGAAGTCTGCGCAACCATATCGCCTCGCAAGTAGCGTCTGTAGCAGCGATATATTCAGCTTCAGCTGTAGAGAGTGCAACCGTCTTTTGCTTTTTCGAACTCCAGGTAATTATATTAGTGCCCATGCAAAATAAGTATCCCGAAGTACTCTTTCGATCATCTAAAGAACCTGCCCAATCACTGTCAGTAAATCCGATCAGATTATTTTTGCTCTCTTTTACATACCTGATGCCCTGATTTTTGCTTCCTTGAAGATAACGAAGAATTCTTTTAGCCGCTGAAAAATGAATTTGACTTGGCTCGTTCATGAATCTGGAGATCAAACTAACGGCATGCACAATGTCTGGCCTTGTGTTTGTGAGATAGATCAGAGAGCCAACAAGACTTCGAAAAATTTTACCATCAACCTTCGCAGCTCCATCAGATTTCAAAAGTTATCGTTTACAGACATAGGAGTAGAAACAGGCTTGCAGTTTTCCATACGGAATTTTTTCAGAAGATCTTCTACATATTTCTCTTGAGAAATGAATATTTCACCTTTAGATTGTTTGACCTGGATTCCGAGAAAATACTTCATCGCTCCTAAATCTGTCATCTCGAACTCGTTCATCATATTTGTTTTGAAAGCTTCGACCTCCGATTCTTTGGTTCCTAAATAGATAAGATCATCAACATATATGCAGACAATCATAAAATTCTCACCATTTTTCTTCACATATAGTGAATGGTCGTTTGGACTTTGAGAAAATCCATTTCTTTGAAAATATCCGTCAATTTTCTTGTTCCATGCTCGCGAGCTTGCTTCAATCCGTATAGCGCTTTTTTGAGTCGATGTACTTTATCTTCTTTCCTTGTATTTCGAACCCTTGAGGTTGTTGCACGTAGATTTCCTCGTCGAGTTCGCCATTTAGGAAGGCTGATTTGACGTCAAGTTGAAATACTTGTAGTTCTAGTTGTGCCGCAAGAGCAAGTACTAACCGGATAGTTTCCATTCGAACAACAGGCGCAAAAGTCTCGTTGAAGTCCACTCCAGGTTGTTGAGCAAATCCCTTTGCAACGAGACGAGCCTTGTGTTTTTGTATGCTTCCATCTTCGAGCAGTTTTGTTTTGAAAATCCATTTGAGACCAATTACATCTTTATGCTCCGGCAGGTCCACCAATTCCCATGTTTTGTTCTTTTCGATCATTGCAATTTCTTCTTCCATAGCCTTTATCCACACGTCTTGTTTTGCAGCATCTTCAAAGCTACTTGGCTCAACTGTGGAGAAGGCAACTTCGCAAGTTTCATAAATATTGCTTAAAGATCGAGTTTTTCTTACCGGCGAATCTGAGTTTTCTCCTCCTGAATTTGATAAAGAAGGTCCGGGACTTTGAGGTGGAGTTTCTACTATATTTTCTTCTTCGCCATTGGTTGGTTCAAAAAATTCATTTGGAGAAAATTGTTGTGAGGAATTTTCTCCCCAACTCCATTGAGCCATTTCATCAAATATTACATCTCTCGAAATAACGAGCTTGCAATTTAGAGGATTATAAAGACGATAGCCTTTGGACTCATCGCTGTAGCCAATAAATATTAGTTTTTCACCTTTTGTGTCGAGCTTGTCTCGATTTGGAGCTGAGATATGTGAATACGCAATGCTACCAAAATCTTCAAATGATCAACCACGGGTTTTCTCTTGTGCCAAGCTTCGAATGGCGTTTTGTTCCGTACAGCTTTTGTCGGACACCTATTCAAAATATAAATAGAAGTATGAACAGCCTCGGCCCAGAAATTTTTGGGTAATCCTTTCCGATCATCATGCTCCTCGACATTTCCGCGATTGTGCGATTTTTCCGTTCGGCGACTCCATTCTGTTGAGGACTTCTTCGAACCGTGAGTTGCCTCTGAATACCATTTTCTTTACAATATTCCATGAACGGATGATATATAACTTCTCCTCCTCGATCCGTTCTAAGTGTCTGAATTTTATAATGACTCTGTTTCTCGACAAGAGCCTTAAACTTCAGAAAAGTAGCAAACGCTTCGGATTTTTCATTTAGAAAATAAACCCACATCATCCTTGTAAAATCGTCAACAAACAGAATGAAGTATTTTTTGTTACGAGAGATGGAGTTCTCGTCGGTCCCCAAATATCTGCATGAACAAGTTCCAACGGTTCCTTCGCTCGCCAAGTTGTTTTTGGAAATGGAAGTCGATGCATTTTGCCATATATGCAACCTTCACATATTTCTGTTTGTTGATCAATATTGGTAGACCTATCACCATGTTCTTTTGATTGAGCAGCTTTAGCCCCTTGCCGTTGAGATGTCCGTATCTTAAATGCCAAAGTTGAGATTGCTCTAAATTTTCTCCCTTGAACGCCACTTTCTCTTGAAGAGGGATGATCATTGGAAACACCTTGTTTGGACTCATAGGAACATAAGCAATAGTATTATTGCTTTTCTTATAAAAAATTCTGCATTTTCCATCGTAAAAAAATACCGAATATCCTTTCTCCAATAATTGCCCAACACTAAGAAGATTACTCGTAAGATTTGGCACATAAAGAACTCCTTGAATGAGTTTTTTTGTTACCTTCTTAGTTTGGACTGCAATAGTTCCCTTTCCTTCAGCCTTGTGTAGCTTGCCATCGCCGAGTTTCACCTCCGACGAAAAATTTTGATCAAGCTCAACGAACAACGTCCTTTCTCCGGTCATATGGCTACTACACCCGCTGTCCAAATACCACATACATGATGGTTGATGTTGATCCGTCATGCAAGAAAATAATTGCTCTCCGGCGTCTTTGATGAAATTTGCTTCGTTTTTCTCCGACTTTTGTTGATACCAACAGTCTCTTTGAGAATGGTTGGCATTTTGGCACTTCTTGCACTTGAACCGACAATCTTTTGTGTCGTGATTCGTTTTTCTTGCAAATTCGACAGCCGGCTTGTTGATTTGAATTTCCACCATTAGGCCTAAATTGACTCGGATGGCCCCGTCCTCTTCCTCTCGTATGATTTGAACCGCCTCTTCCCTTATAATGCCATGAAGTATTTTTGGTTCCTTGCATGTTCATTTGGAGTCAAACGCTTGCTCCATGGATTGATTTGAGGATTTGTTGAGGCGCTCTTCATGACTTGTAATGAGCTTGTTAGTTCACGAAAAGTGAACTTGGTCAGGTCCTTCGACTCTTCGATCGCGGCAACAATATAGTCGTATTTAGAGGGAAGACTCCTTAGAACTTTTTGAACAATCTTCTTCTCTTCAATAGTATCTCCAAGGCTTCTGATTTGATTAACGATCTCAGCAACTCGAGTGAGATAGACTTGCATGGCTTCGTTGTCTTTTTTCGCCAAGTTATCGAAATCTCTCCAAAGATATTGGAGTTTGATTGACGTAACTTTTTCGTTTCCTTGAAAACCTTCTTTGAGAATATCCATGCTTCTTTGGATTTTTAATGCCATGAATTCTGGGATAGATGGTTTTGCTTAGACCTTGTTGGATGAACCTTAGAGCACTAGCATCCTTCTTCCGATTTTTGTTGTACTCCTTTTGTTGTACGTCTGTCCATTCTTCTTCATCGGACTCGTCTACTTCTTGAGGAGGTGGCTCTGCATACGATGCTTCAACAACCTCCCATAGATCTTGCGATATAAATAACGTTTCCATTTGACTACACCAATAGTCGAAATTTTCTCCGTCAAAGATTGGAACTTGATTCGGAGTGTAAGAGAACATAGTCGTAACTTGATTTGCCATCTCGAGAGTATGAGTGCAAAATTTGTTTGTAGTGTGTGAGAGAATTTTTTTTAAGGAATGATGCGTGCTTGAGGGGTGATATAAGGTGATTGCTTGAGAAAGAGCTACTGCTTGAGAAACTCACGTGATGAATATGTGAGATATATAGACAATTGTGTGGATATGTGTGTGAGGGTTGGAGTCGATGGTATAAATTTTTTTTTTTTTTTTATTATTCTTCCTTAGCTCTGATACCAAATCTTGTTGGAGATAAGAGAGAATGAGATATTATTTGCAGTGCTACGGCATCTGCTTGAGTGTTTTTTTTTTATTACATCTTCAATCAATAAGATTACACCACAATATATAGAGAAAGCTTTTCTTAAATTCAAATACAAAGCATCATACTTTTGACTATTATAAAACACGTTGGTGGCTTTGTGTTTTCTTGTTTCTTTGTCTAATAGATGTTCTTGACATTTGTGTGGTATCATGTAATTTATGGTCTTGTTCACATTAATTTGAAGTTGCAAATTATGACTTTCAACAAAACTTCAAACGGCTCCTCGAATCAGTTTTTCGGTTATAAAGTGGGTTAACTCGTTCGAAAGATGAGTTCTCGCAGCACTTAACAGTTGTGCATACCGTTTTCAAACGTTCATTTTATTTTAACCTGCATTCTGAAATATGAAAAAAAAAACCCCATTCACATTATATTCTAAAACTTCGAACAAAAGTGGACACGAGGTCGTGAATCTAAGGCCACAGTGGGAAGCTAATGATCAAGTGAAGTAAATTACCAGAGTTTGTGTGTTTCCTACTACCACGACTGCCTAGGTAAATATGATTCAGAATCGAAAAAAGAAAAAAAAAAAGAAATTGGGAAGTAGTTATATAAATAATATGATGCAGCGCCTACCATTTTTGAGTTGTACGCTGCTCAAGCTCTGCTATTCGGTGCTTAAGCATTTCTACTTCTCTGGCTAGTTGTTCGTCTCTCTGTTTCATTGCCTGAGAAAATATTCATCAAAACCCCCATTTAGTAATATCAAGGTGAGCTAAGACAAGAGACCACACGTCACGAATAGAGATGAATACGAAGAGCCAAACCTCTAATTCTTGCCTTCGCTGGGCCTCTTTTCTGGCTTCAGATCTCGAACTTCTTTGCACCTCGAAAATCACTGCAGTCCCTGCAACCTAAGACAACACGTACTGAATGATTTCATGTCTTGCTGAATATCACGTCCAAACTTTTATTCGACAGATTTAAAGGCAGTCATAATGCAGTCCATCTGATGGAAAAAAAAAAAAAAACGATATAAAGCAGCTGTGATACTTTCTAAACAAGAGATTGTTCTTTTAACAGTCAACATACTGCGAATATAAAGAGTTCTCCTAAAAGGTCTGCAGCAGCCTGGACAGCTTTCTCCTCGTTTAGGGGACGAATCGCGACGTCTGTTGCATGACCATATACACGTCTTTGCAGAGTCGTTGTTAGCCGATGATTGCCCTGTTCAAGAAAGTAGTCAGTGAGCATAAGAGTGTGGACTTAAGACTATTTGCATCCCACATGAAATTGGGAAAGAATAAGATTCAGAAAACTGGCCAAAGAAGTTCAGTATGCCTTTAAGCATGCTCTCACAAACCCCACCAGCAGTGAAGAATGTATATCATTGATCAGAAGCTGTTCATTCACAATGGAATCCCAGTTTGAAAAGTTCCAGGCTATCCCTCTATCTTCAAACTTTCAGCTCAATTTCTCACTCACTTGAATCTAAAAAGTATGTACTTAATGACAAACAAGGCGCTTAGTTCGCCTCCATGGAGAAGTTTCAGGTCGCAATTTACGGTCTCTCTAATTTGATCAAGATGAAATTCACATGACTACAGAGCTTCCGATCAAAATCGGAATAATAAAAGAAACACTTGAACATGTTGAGAAAGAGACTTAATGCTGAGGCTTTCGTATATTTTTGGAGGACGATTCAGAACTATTATTATCATCAACAAGTTTCATCCAAAAGAAGACGTCCATTTTCCCCGAGAAATCACACCTGGGCAAAGTTGATGATGGCGTGTCTGAACTTGGGATCGCGCCCAGCTTCTTTCTTTATGCGCTTGGCAATGGGTTTGCACAGTGTTCTCAGCGCAAGTGTGCCCAGTTTGAACACTGGCAATATCATTCCCACCCAAATCAGCTAAATCGCAATGCACAATCTCCTTCATTCCGTTGTCAATAGAGTTAATCGAATGTTCTTCAGCTGTGTGTGAGCAAGTAAACCACGTCCACCACCTACTCGACGTTTTCTTTCCTTTTTTTTTTTTTTTGCCTTCTCGTAAAAAAAAAAAAAAAAACAAAGTAGCGTTGCCTTTTTCCCGTGCTTCTTAGAGGATAGCGTTTTTACTTTTCTTCTATTGTTGTGGCGTAATGTACAATTCGGAGAAAAGTCATTTAGAGGTCGAATGTATTCTTTTGAAGCCATTTGTCGTTTTCTTTATGGGATCATATCTTCAATTCCACCTTTTTATGCCATGTTTTGTGCCACTTTTCAAAAATATCATTAAACATTATTCCGATTAGTGTTAAAACAACCGTAAATAATATTATATCATAAATACTATTGTAAATTTGTAACGAGTGCTTAAACACAAAAAATAATTATATATCACCTATAATTATGATAGAGAAAAATATATGATATATTAAAAAGTACGATAGGAAAACGTACATTATTTTGATTTTTTTGTGTTTTAGCATTTGGTATAATAGTATTTGTTATATAATGTCATTTACGTATGTTTTAACACTAATCGCACAATATTTAATGGTATTTTTGAGAAGTGGCACAAAAAGTGGCACAAAAGGTAGGACGGGAGATCTGAACCCTTTCTTTATTATGTTGCAATCGTTCCCTTTAGAATATAATCGAGGAACAACGATAAATAATAATAAGAAATTACAATTCAAGAATGTCCCACTTGGTAGTGTGTGGTATTAATTTAAGACATCCATTTTTTCCGTAAGATATACACAGCCACCATTGTCCCAAAACTTCGACTAACTGAAAACAAATTTGCGAGACGTGATCAATCGAGAGAGATTTTATAAATACCCCTCAATGATGGGTTTAGATCATAGAAATGAGACGTCTTATCCTCTAAAACCAAGTGAAAATTTCCCAATTCCACCCAACGTCCGAAATTAAACATGATTCGATCTCGAGACAAAGAGATTCCCCTCACAGTTCACACTAGGCTGACCTGGAACCCATGAGGCATAAGTATAATGCTAAGGCCGAACCGTGGGCCACAAAGGACATGCTTCATAGACGTAATTAGGGGTGTGCGTGGTGCTACGGTTTTCGGTCAATTCCGCACCAAACCACTATATCCGGTTTTTTGAAAAACAATTCTCAAACCGCGATTTTGAAAAATAAATCCACACGTACGGTTTCGAACGGTTTGATGCGGTTGCGGTGCGGTTTTGCGGTTTTTATCCGAACAAAGAAAATATTTATATTTTATCGAATGAAAAAATAGTTTTTAAAAGCGTTAGGCGCAAAAAGGTTATGAGACATCGCCTTGCCTCAGAACAAGGTGCAAGTCGAGGTATATGCCTCATATATCGAAGCGTCACCATTGTCAAAAAAATAGTATCGTTATCTTATTTTATATTAGGCTTTACTTATATTAGGGGCCATTTTTTTAGTTTAATATATTGGTTGAGCTTTGTGGTTCGATTGGAAGCTCAAAAAATAAATAGTATGTCAATTTGTAATTAAATGTTCGACTCGTATCTATTTTAGCCCTACATGTGCGGCCGTTTGTGCTTATATAAACATGTTTAACATAAAATATAAAATTACATGACATAACTTTCATATGATCAATAAAATTAGCATATTATTAAAAGATTTATTTGTAAAGAAAAATAATTAAACTAAAAAATAATTTCACATGACTAGTGTAAAATTACCGTAGAGAAAAATTAGATATAATTAATAAAAAATTTAGAAAAACTAGGGTGCGGTGCGGTTTGTACAAAAAATGCACACCACACCATTATTACGGTGCGATTTTATAAATAAAATTAAACCGCGTTTTGGCGGTTGATTGTACCATACATGCGATGTGGTGTTGTGCGGGCGCCCTTTTGTAGAACCATTGCACACCCCTAGATGTAATAAGGTGAAGACATTTTAGATTTCTTTTCTTTACTTTTCAACCATCGCAAAAGGACACGAGCTCGTAACGTACTCCTCACGTGGTTGAATAAAATAAACGGCAAAAAATCACACCCCATCATTCATTCAAAATGGAAAGCAAATATGAAACCGGAAACTTGTTATCAAATTAGAAATCGATAATCTGCAACAGAAGTACAAGTGAAATACGATAAGAAACACCTCACGTCCTCAAATATTACACAAATTGCATCATGTTATCCCCTTTCTCTACATCATATATTTACCGAACTGGTTAGTCGAGCATATATGCTCTACTAAGAACAAAGAGAGAGAGCCAAAAAAGAAAAAAAAAAATGGAGTCCTCGCAAATATCCAATGACCCAAAAGAGCCTCTCTTGGAGCCATCATCCTTGGAGGCGAGCTCCGAGCTCGAGGCAATTCTCTCGGACCGTAGCCTTTCGCGGTGGGCCCGAGTAGGCAAAGCCACGGCCTTGGAGATGAAGTTCATGTGGCGATTGGCTGGGCCGGCCATAATTGTGTACCTTCTCAACAACATAATATCTATGTCCACTCAGATCTTCTGCGGCCATCTTGGCAACGTTGAGCTATCTGCTTCTTCCCTGGCCAACAACGGAATTCAGCTTCTAGCCTATGGACTCATGGTAATAATTAATATAATATAAGCACTTGTGCTTTTGTTATCTCTGCTTAGCTCTTGTTTATTGCCGCTATTTTTCTCGTGGTAAAAATCTTGGCTTTCAACCTTAACTATACGATGATGTATTGCTAATTACTAATTCGATTTAGATTTTCCAAAAGAGAGGTGAAGGATTGTTGAAATGACCGCTTCACCTACTAATTTAAGTTTGAAGTAGTAAGTAATTACGAAGGGAGTGCAACGTATTTCGAATTTGTATGTTTCTTTTTATTTTCGGCATGTCCATCACGTTTATGTTGATTTCTTTATTATCTAGTCTCGTGTAAGTTGTTCAAATTGGTGGTAGGGTGGGTTCGTAGGCAATACCATTCTGGCCCCCCATCCGATATACCATGTTAATTAAGTAATCACTCCGAAATAAAAGCTTCGGTTTTTCTAAGGAGCGTATCATGTTTTAATGTTGTAGATATGTTATTTCCACATGAAACAATGGATATCATGTATATCTTCGGCATGCAGCTCGGGATGGGAAGCGCCGTGGAAACCCTATGCGGGCAAGCCTACGGGGCCCACAAGTACGAAATGCTCGGGGTGTACATGCAACGCTCGACGATCCTCCTCGCACTGACGGGGCTCCCACTAATGCTCGTATACATATTCTCCAAGCAAATCCTGCTCTTTCTTGGCCAGAGCAAAATCCTAGCCTCGGCCGCGTCCCTCTTCGTCTACGGCCTAATCCCTCAGATCTTCGCCTACGCCGCCAACTTCCCCATACAAAAGTTCCTTCAGGCACAGAGCATCGTGAACCCAAGTGCATACATATCCGCGGCCGCTTTGGTCCTCCACGCCGTGCTCACCTGGCTCGTACTGTACGTCCTCGGGTGGGGCCTCCTCGGCGCCTCCTTAGTACTTAGCCTCTCGTGGTGGGTCCTGGTCCTGGGTCAGTACCTCTACATAGTGAGCTCCGAGAGGTGCAGGGAGACGTGGACCGGGTTCAGCACCATGGCCTTCTCGGGATTGTGGGACTTCTTCAAGCTCTCGGCGGCCTCCGCCGTGATGCTTTGCCTGGAGACTTGGTACTTTCAGATCCTGGTTCTGATCGCCGGGCTTCTGCCCGACCCCGAGATTCAGTTGGCTGCCCTGTCTGTCTGGTAAGTACTAGCTAGTACTTATTAAGCATGCATTGGTGGTATGTGAAGCCGTCTCTTGATATCTTTCTATTTTATTAAGCGTGAGCGCTGAGTATAAATTGCTCAATTGGTCTGTCAATTTCACAAAACAAACTAATAATTAAATTTAAAAAATTCCCCACTATCTTTAATTACTATTTTTAGTTAATCACTATTTTTTTAATTTCTATACCTTTAATTGTATAATTTACATATACACATAATTAAATTTTAGTTATATATTCACTTAAATATTTTAATTTAAATTAAAAATAATATATATACTTACAATAATAGCACACACATCTGAGCGTGTAAGAATACTGGTATTAATTGATTATGAAAGCTTGATTGCAGTTCGACGCTCATGGGTGGATATTCATGGTGGCAGTTGGGTTCAATGCTTCGGTTAGGTTTAGTTACTATACCTCGACCCGAATAAAGGATTTCAATCGAATTTTTAAAAAAAAATGAACTACCATTGTCATATAATGTGCGTGTAGTGTAAGGGTTAGCAATGAGCTGGGCGCTGGGCATCCGAAGTCGGCGGCGTTCAGCGTGGTGGTGGCGACCTCGGTGTCGTTCGTAATATCGTCGATATTCGCAGTTATCTGCGTAATATTGAGGCATAAGCTCAGCTACTTATTCACGCCCGGAAAAGCCGTGTCGGATATAGTTGCCGGTCTGACGCCGCTGTTGGCGATAGCGACTGTTCTCAATGGGATACAACCCGTCCTATCTGGCACGTGACGATATGTGACGATATTATTGATATAATGTTTTATAATATATATTATATATGCTATGTAGTTTGATTAATATTATTATTATTATTATTAATATAGGAGTTGCGGTGGGGTGTGGATGGCAAGCGTTTGTGGCGTACGTGAACATTGGTTGTTACTACATCGTCGGCATTCCAGTTGGTGCGATTCTTGGCTTCGTGTTAAAACTTGGAGTTAAGGTAATATTATGTAGTATAATACTTATTTCTAGACATTTGGATATATAAGTAATTGATATAATATTACTTGGACCTAAGATTTTCATGTGTTGATAATTGTTGGGTGGTTTTCCATGGGAATCTGGTCAGGCATGCTTGGGGGTACAGTCATGCAGACGCTAATCTTAATATGGGTCTGTGTTGCACGGATTGGGCGAGTGAAGGTTGGTGATTAATACATATATATACATAGATACACATACATGAATACAAACATCGGAATTCATTGATGGCGTCAGCATGAAATTGGTATATATTCAGGTGAAACAATCAAAAGAACGGTTGGATAAATGGAATCAGTACGTTGCGGTACTCGCTGCTCAATGAAGGAAAAACTTAGTGATCTTTGAGAAAGAAAATTAGTTCATCAGATGAACGTTGCATTGCATCTTCAATATATTTTGCTTATATTGGAATTATATCCTATTCGAAGTGGAGAAACTGCACTCGTGATCTCGACGATCATCTACAAAGTTTAAGTTAGAAATATTTTAGTTTGAATGATGTCCGAGAATGTGATATGTGGCTCTCTCGCGTGTGTTGGTTGGACTTTGATGATTGAGGGAAGTTGTTCAATTTTCTTAGTTACGGATTTACATGTTATAAGTGCCTATGTTTATGCCACTTGAGTCCGAAATTTTTGAAAATTATACAGCGAGACGAAAGAGGAGAGATGCTTCAAGCATAAAAGCAAATAAATAATATAATTATCGACAAATGTAATTAGAGAAAATAGACTTGTACAATGAATAAAAATAAGGGACGAAACTGGATGAAAAAGGTCAATTTCGGAGATGAATAGATGATGAGCAAAAAGCATATAAAGTAACATTTACGAAAAAAGAAATTCCACTCAAAAAGAGATAATTACATAGTTTTATGGGTACAGTTTGCTCCACACACAACATAGCACCAGGCTTGCAAAAAAAAAAAAAACTATTGAAAATAAAACTAAACTAAAGGTAAATAAAAAACATTTCCTCTTATTAATTAGGAAAATTTACGCATTTCCATCTGGAAAATGGGATACAGGAGAAAACAACAGTTGGAAAGGCGAGTCGACTAGCGAATCCGTTTCTTGTATCGGATCCTCGAAACCCTAGATCAATCATTCTTGCCTCAAAGCTTGCTGGAATGATCCCTAGCTAATTGACGAACTCATTGCGTCTTTTCTTGTCGCCAGATCCACAAATTCACTGCTATTGGAACTTCGATCAGGTCAGCTTCGGATTTCCCAGTGGCAATCGGAGTGGAGTTATTTTACGGTTGGTCGAGCTACGATTTACTTCGGACTTCAACTGTGTGGCTAGAGATTGGCGTTGAAGGTCATCGCATCTGCGGGTTCTTTAAATTGACATATCTTAATTAGGGCTGGTAAGTAGGTTTAGTTTCAGTGGAATTGAATTAGTCTCCTCCTTTCGATGTTTTGTTAATTATGCTAACTGATGTTAGGTCCGTCATAATCGTCTATCTGGAGAGAAATATTTCTGCTCTTGGAGATTTTTGAGTTTCTGTTTCTGGAAGGGCTGAGAAGATGATGTCAAGATCGTATACCAATCTTCTAGATTTAGCTTCTGGGAATTTCCCAGCTATGGGTAGGGAAAAAGAGCGTAAGCGTTTTCCGAGGGTAATGACATTGCCGGGGAATATTGTTGACCTAGATGATGAACAAGATATCAGCGTTGCATCTGATAACCCATCATCGATTGCTGCTGAGAGAATGATTGTTGTCACAAATCTCTTGCCTTTGAAGGCAAAGCGAAGGCCAGACAATAAAGGCTGGAGTTTTAGCTGGAATGAGGATTCATTGCTTTTAAGAATAAAGGACGGGTTGCCAGAAGAGATGGAGGTTCTCTATGTAGGTTCCTTGCCCGTCGATGTTGATCCAATTGAACAGGATGATGTCTCTACCTATCTCTTGGAGAAATTTAAGTGTGTTGCCGCATTTTTACCACCTAATCTTTTGGCGAAGTATTACCATGGTTTCTGCAAGAAACATTTGTGGCCGCTTTTCCATTACATGCTACCGTATTCCTCTGATCATGGAGGTAGATTTGATCGTTCCATGTGGGAAGCATATGTCTCTGCCAACAAGTTGTTCTCTCAGAAAGTAATTGAGGTTCTTAATCCCGAGGATGACTTCGTTTGGATTCATGATTACCATTTGATGGTCTTGCCGTCCTTTCTCAGGAGGCGATTTCTACGCTTAAGGATGGGATTTTTTCCTCCACAGCCCGTTCCCTTCATCCGAGATATATCGATCACTTCCTGTTAGAGACGAAATCCTGAAGTCCTTGCTCAACTCTGACCTTATTGGCTTTCACACCTTTGATTATGCTCGCCATTTTCTGTCTGTTGCAGTAGGATGTTGGGTTTAGAATATCAGTCAAAAAGGGGATACATCGGACTAGATTATTATGGAAGGACAGTCGAATAAAGATTATGCCTGTCGGCATACATATGGAACACATTGAGTCTGTGATTAGACAAGCAGACAGGGACCTGAAGGTTGAGGACTGAAGAGGCAGTTGAAGGTAAGACTGTGTTGCTTGGAGTAGACGACATGGACATCTAAGCCATCATCAAAGGGATCAACCTGAAGCTTTTAGCTATGGAACACTTGCTCAAACAACATCCGGGTTGGCAGGGAAGGGCTGTCCTAGTGCAAATTGCAAATCCTGCTAGAGGAAATGGAATAGAAATGGATGAAGTAAAAGCTGAGATAGAAGAAAGTTGCTCTAGAATCAATAAAGAGTTTGCGAGACCGGGGTATGAGCCTATAGTGTTGATCGACCATCCTTTATCAATCAGTGAACGGTTCGCGTATTACAGCATTGCTGAGTGTGTGGTTGTGACAGCAGTGAGGGATGGCATGAACCTGACCCCTTATGAATATATTGTCTGCAGACAAGGGGCATCTGGTGAAGAAAGAGCTTCTCATTCAAGTGCGTCTAAGAAGAGTATGCTAGTGGTCTCTGAATTTATTGGTTGTTCTCCTTCGCTTAGTGGTGCGATTCGTGTCAATCCCTGGAATGTTGAAGCCACTGCCGAAGCAATGAACGAGGCTATCTCGATGGCGGAAGCTGAGAAGGAGATGAGACATGAGAAACACTATCGATATGTTAGCACTCATGATGTGGGCTTTTGGTCTAAAAGTTTCTTGCAAGACATGGAAAGAACTTGTGCTGACCATTTCCGTAAAAGATACTGGGGAACTGGTCTTGGATTTGGATTCCGTGTAGTGGCCCTAGATCCTAATTTTAGAAAGCTCTCTACAGATGATATCGTTTCTGCTTACTGTCGGGCCAAGAGCAGGGCAATCCTCTTGGACTACGATGGAACGCTGATGCCTCAGAATTTCATTGTTAAGACCCCAAATACCCAAGTACTATCTCTGTTGAACAAACTATCTGCAGATCCCAAAAATACTGTTTTCATGGTGAGTGGAAGAGGAAGGGATAGCTTAACCAAGTGGTTTTTCCCTTGCAAGAAGCTTGGACTTGCTGGTGAACATGGTTATTTTTTGAGGTATGTTTGAGTTCTGCTGAATGTGATGAAATATTGATCATTTCAAGTGTTATTGGACTTTAGGTAAATGACTACCTTATCGCAATGACCCTTAACTCATTCAATCTGTGAGTAAACTGCTTTCGTTTATGCCTTCTGGATAAAGCATCTGCATTTGGATATATACTCCATCAATATGTTTTGTATTTTTTATTGATCTGCATATATATATATCCAGGCAATAAGAGGCAATTGACAAACCTTTTCTCCTACTATGTCAGCAGAAACATTTTTAAATATGCTATAAAAAGTGATGATGGGGACTTTCTGTTGAACTATGATTTCTGTATACAGTTGACATGGATTCATTTTTTAGGTGGCCACGACATGAAGAATGGGAAACATACGGTCAGAGTACTGAATTTGGCTGGATGGATATGGCAGAGCCAATCATGAAGTCATATACTGAGGCTACCGATGGGTCTGGAATAGAGAGAAAGGAAAGTTCGTTGGTTTGGCATTATCAAGATGCAGACCCTGGATTCGGTTCCTCACAGGCAAAGGAAATGTTAGATCATCTCGAAAGTGTTTTGGCAAATGAACCTGTTGCTGTTAAACGTGGCCAATTCATTGTTGAAGTCAAGCCCCAGGTACATGTCTTGTCTACGTGGCCATGTAGCATTTCATCTTCTGTGCCTTTTGTTATTTGTTTTCGCCAAGGTTCCTCCTCACACTGGCATGGGAATTCTATCAATGATATAATCTTCCACATCAATTTTCTGCACCTCCATGGCTATCCTTTTCTCAGCATTTGACTGGTTTCTAAACTTACATAACTGTAGCACATACATTGACGACAAGGTTCATCGATTCGATTGTTTTTCTCAACTGCAGGGGGTAAGCAAAGGCACAGTTGCGGAGAAGATTTTCACATCAATGTCTGAAAATGGAAAAATGTCAGATTTTGTGCTATGCATTGGTGATGATAGATCTGATGAGGACATGTTTGAACTGATGAGTATTGCTGTTTCGAGGGGTCTTTTGTCTTACAACACCGAAGTATTTGCTTGCACAGTCGGACAAAAACCGAGCAAAGCCAAATATTATCTGGACGACTCGTCTGAGGTTGTATCCATGCTCGAATCCCTAGCTGAGGTAACCGATTCTCCAGTCACGTCCGATGACGACGACGACGATGATGCTGAAAAGGATTGATCTTGAGAAGATTTGATCTTCTATTTGAATTTATTAGTTCTCATAATGGAGTGGAAAAGAACGATGGGGGATTATGTAATGATGATTCTGGTACGTTGGTGTGTGCTTTTAAGGTACTAAAAATAATGCTTGAAGCTTGTAGTTTTTATTTTTCGTTTGTCTTCACAATGTAATGTTCACATCTATCTATCTATTCGTGGTCTTGGATTGAATTCAGGCTATGGAATGTTTTTCTTGGTTCCAATTTGTTTGTGTTGTGGGAACCTTCTTCTTGTGAGATTCCTTGGTGGTCGGAATAGTAATTCAGATGGGACCTATTTTCTCGTGTATAATTTAGGGTTCTGCTATTTTATTATTTGTTTCAACTTTTCGGTGGCTAACGCGGTTTCTTGTCTCCTATCTAGACATGTTCATACGGTTTCGATTTGCCGGTTCGTAACTGCCGGTTTGGAACCGGAATATGCTTAAACCGTAACCGAACCGTGGTTACGGTTTTGTAACCGGCGGTTTCAACGGTTCCGATTTGAAAACGCCGGTTCCGGTTCCAAACCGTTTTTTTTTTTTTGGGTCTTTACACATAAATACCCGTTATGTAAAAAAACTTATAATTTAGTACCCTGTCAGGATTTTTATATATGTAGGTACCTAACAGAATAAATTTTTTGCAGATAGGTACCCAATCCGCCGCAGGTACGCCATACAACACATTCGGTATCCTATATCAACACATTTGGGTACCATATATAATAGAAAATGGTACTCCGTATTAACACGTTTAGGTACGGCCCTATTTAAAACATAGGTACGCCGCACTAACACATTTATGTACCCTGTATCAACATGTTATGGTACGCCATACACACAGCCCACATGAAGGTACGACATGACTGAAGAAACTGGTAAAAATTAATTCGGGTACCTATCTGTAAAAATTTTGGCACGGGTACCTATGCGTAAAAATTTTATTCAATAGGAATTTATGTATAGATGTCCGTTTTTTTTTTTTGTTATTAATTGGAGAATAATAAAGAAAATTGAATTTGTTTTATAATGTACCTTCAATATTTAAAAAAGAATTGATTATTGCTTAAAAAACTCAAGAAAATATGAAAAAAATACATGTTAAATATTTTTAAAAAAAAGGTTATTGCTTAATCTTCGCTTCCGGTAGTGTTCGACGAAACCTCGTATGCATCTCCACCTTCTCGTCCGTATCGTTAAAGTTCAGTTCTTCAGTTCTTGTTTCGGCCCTTGTCCAATCGTCGAGCAAACATTGGTTCTCTAGATTCTCAACGGTTAATCTCAATCGCCTTGAGTTCAATGTATATCCTCCAACATTAAATGCTTGCTCGGCCGAAATGGTTGACGCGGGGCATGCTAATATTTCTCTCGCAATCTTCGTCACACCGGAAAAGATGACACTTTCTTCGACCACCACCTTAAAAGATTGAAATCTTCTAAGTTATACTCAAAAAATGAGGTTAAATAACTGTCGAGCTCGGCATATGCATTTCCACCACTTAAGCTCCTTGCGCGTTTGTGTGCTCTCACATATGCTTTCAATTGTGCAAAACGGATCATGACCCGAGCTACTTCCACCTTCACCTTGTTGAGATTCAAAAGCATCCGGCGTATCGTCTCCAAACTTGATCTTGTATTCTTTAAAAATATTCAATAAAGTATCCTTTGCACCGAGCGATGAAGCTCCGACTAGGTTGAAAAACTAAATATTATCAAAAGAGATTGAACGAAAATTGAGCAAAGTTTGAGTTGGGAATGAGAATGCAAAGCAAAGTGTGCAAAAATCTACCATTAATCCCCCTATTTATAGAGAAAATTTAAAATTAAAAAAAAAGAATAAAATAAATCATATACAAACGGTCTGGTAATATGATTGAATTTTTTATTTTTTTCCTTTGTAAATGGTAATGACATGACCGTTTGAATTAATTTTTTTAAGATATTTTTTAATATATAAAACCGGCAGTTAACCGTCGGCAGCGACGGAGCTACATTGGGGCTTGGAGGGGCCACGCCCCCCCGCCGAAATGTATATAAGCTATTATTCTGTATTTAGATCACATAATGATGCTTAGTCTAGTGGCATTGGGCAGTGTAGTTAAGTTCAATATGACTATTAACGTGGGTTCGAAACCCTCGATGTACAATTTTTGTTTATTTTTTCTATTCTTAAATATATACATTGACCCCCCAACTTCTGACTATTTCATTTTGCCCCCCAACTATCTTGGGCTGGTTCCGTCACTGACCGTCGGTTACAAACCGCCGGTTAACGGCGGTTTCGGTTCCAGAATATTAAGAACCGAAACCAAACCGATCTAAATAACGGTTCAGTTCCGGTTATAACCGAAAACGTTGACCGCCGGTTCGGTTTCGGTTCGGTTCTGGTTTTGAAACCTTCTCAACATGTCTACTCCTATCTCCTACCTAGATGTTGAATTATTCTGTGAGAAGATTCCCACGTTATTCGCAACATATCGACAATATGCCTTTAGTAGCGCATCTTTTCGTATAAAATTAGACATCTCCAACCCAATAGCTACTACAGTATTCTCCAATCCGTAAATATTTTCACACTAATTTTTAGTCCTAGCATCTCCACTACTTCATTTGTGTAAAATACAAAATAGAGTACGATTTACTAACGGGACTCTATATTTAACACTTGATCAGCAGAGAAACTACATTAGAGTACAATTTTACATAGATAATTTCTATTATATTTATTTAGTAATACATATTTTGTCAATATTTGATACACTATTATAATCAAATAAAATATAATATAATTTTATTTATATATAAAATTAAATAAATAATATGCTAATTTTATCATCATGTAATTAAATATTAATAATTAATACATTGAATTTTAATTTATATCAAAGTATAGTCAATATGATAATAAATATAATTTGATTTTAGTAAAATAGAGTTCATTATAGTGTAGAAAATAGAGTTTATTTAGTAAGCACTGTAGCAACTGTATATGTGTAATATTCCTTATTTTATGCATTGCATTATAATCATACTCTTACACTGAAAATCAAATTCAATAATACATCGTATTCACTTATTAAACTTTATATTATAATGATCAAAAGTCAATATGTTATAATAATTAATATTTCAAATATAAGTTAGGAAACTAACATTATTAAATTATAATTTTATTAAATTAAGACGATTAATTAATATATTTTACTTTATTATTATAAGAAAATATATAAAAAAATATATTTTATTAAATAAAATATAAATAATTGAAATTACAACTCTATATTTGTGTTTAAAATTTTGTGTACTCTAAAATTAGAGTTTCTCTGCTAATCAATACAACATTTATGTTAAACATACAGTCCCATTGGAGTATCGGCGTACTCTATTTTTTGTTTTACACAAAATATTTCTAATAATTGTTTATTTTCTAAACATTTATTGATTGTATACCTACTCCATATCAGCGAGTCAATGCATGTCGATTTCCAACCATAAACAACCGCTCGGACGGCTTTTTCGTCTCTTTGCAAAAATTCATCCGCGTTTCGATCTACAGAGAATCTCATTAATTTATTGCCAAATCCAACCACACCAATTTATAAATTCGTACCGAAAACATCCTCAGTCAACACCCCAAGCCAAGGCAAAGCATCATCATTAATCACATTAATTAGAAACTTAGCCATGACTATGACCCCAACTACAAGCCTCGCGCTATGGCTCTGCTTATCAGCGCCGGCCCTCCTCCTCCTCCTCTCCCTCTGCCGCCGGCGAACCACCTCCAAGGGCCGCCGCCGCCTCCCCCCGGGCCCACGCGGCTGGCCCGTATTCGGCAACATGTTCGACCTCGGCTCCATGCCCCACCGCACCGTCGCGAGCCTCTCCGAGCCCTACGGCCCCATCGTCTGGCTCAAGCTCGGGTCGATCAACACCGCCGCGGTCCTAACCGCCGAGGCGGCCCAAGAGCTCTTCAAGAGCCGCGACCACGACTTCCTCGACCGAACCATCACCGAGGTCATGCGGGCCCACGGGTTCGACCGAGCGGCCATCTCACTCTCTCCCTACGGCCCGTACTGGCGCTCGATGAAGCGAATGATGACCGTCGAGATGCTCGTTCAGAGGCGCATCAACGACTCCATGGCCGTTAGGGAGCGGTGTGTGGCCGACATGGTCGGGTGGCTCGAGTCCGAGGGCCGAGGAGGGTCCAAGTGGCTAAGTTTGTGTTCTTGGCCTCGTTCAACATGTTGGGGAACCTCATGCTGTCGAGGGACCTCGCTAGCCCTAGCGGGTCCGAGAGCTCGGAGTTCTTCGACGCGATGGTCTATTTAGGCGAGTGGTCGGGCCACGGGAATATCGCGGACGTTTTCCCGTGGCTCAAGTGGCTCGATCCTCAGGGCTTGAGGCGTAAGATGGACGAAGGGATGGGGCCGAACGCTGAAGATCGTCACCGAGTTTGTGGCCGAGAGGCTGAGGGAGAAGCAGAAGGAGAATTTCGTCGGGAAAAAGGACTTCCTCGAGGTTTTGTTGGAGACCGAAGTAGGCGACGACCCGCCCAGTCGTATCTCGGACCACGACCTTAGTATCATCATCATGGTAAAAAAAAAGACGAATATTTCGATTTGAGAAAGTAGTGCAATTCGTACGTTCGGCTGAAAAGTCGTCTTGTGGTGAAGGAGATATTCTTGGCGGGCACCGATACGACGAGCAGCAGCACCGAGTGGGCTATGGTGGAGCTGCTCAACAATCCCGACGTCATGAAGAAGGCGAAGGAAGAGCTGGCCCGAGTGGTGGGGAAGGGTAACAAATTCCGAGAGACTCACATAGAAAGTCTCCCGTTTTTGCAGGCGGTGGTTAAGGAGACCCTTCGGCTTCACCCGCCTATCCCATTCCTCGTGCCCCGACGAGCCATCCGCGACACGAGCCTGATGGGCTACGACATCCCCGAGGGGACTCAGCTCTTCGTGAACGTATGGGCCATAGGGAGGGACCCAAAGTGCTGGCACGAGCCGTCGAGGTTCAACCCCGAGAGGTTCGTCGAGGGTCCGAAGAAGAACGTCGACTTTAGGGGGCAGAGCAACTTCGAGCTGATACCCTTCGGGGCGGGTCGTAGGGCCTGCGCGGGCGTACCGTTGGCCCATCGGATGCTCCACCTCGTGCTGGGGAGTTTATTGCACGAGTTCGAATGGGAGGTCGACGACGTCTGTAAGAAGGGACTCGTCGACGACGGCGAGAGGCTCGGGGTCACGGTCAGGAAAACAGTGCCGTTGGAAGCGATTCCTCGGAGGGCCTCGACGCACGTAAATTAACGATGCCCTATTATCACAAAGGCATAACTACTCGATCGATTCAGATAGATGTACGCGTTGGAAATAAAAATATATAAGTAACTCGAATTTAAGCTTGAATTTTTAGGAGAAGTGGTCGTTCAAAATGGTATTAGAGCTCTGCCTATATATCTCATTGTTCTGAATCCTCACGGCCGCCCATTATGAATATTCCGCCTCTAAGATCAGATAGGAATGAAAGTTTCACGTCTAAAGACAGATAAGAAAGAACACAGCCTAAACGTGATGGGGCGTGTTGGCAAAAATAATTTATAATACGATACGCTCCCTTCAAGTTTAATCTTTTAGGTGAAGTGGTCATTCAACAGTACGGTTTCTATCCGCTTATTAGACATTACCAAATAAACCACGAGCTCTTAATAAGCCTTGCTAACGAATCTCTTGACGGTACAAACGTCGAGAATCCTAAGCAAGATTGGGTTTTTGGTGCACCTCGGCGTCTTGAACTGGCTAAGAACGGCTCCGTTTTCGATAAAATGCTCCATGATCTTCATAAACGTCCCCTCCTCCACGATGCGAAGCTCCAAAGCCCCAATAGAGCCGTTCTTTCTAGAGACTATGTACCCGTAATCGACGAACGAAGCGTCCATTTCCGTGCAGCACTCGCCCACAACTCGTCATTCGCTTCACCTTTGATTTCCCAGTATATTACGTAGTGTCCCGGCGCGCTGCATAGGCTCGCATGGCTCGAGAAGTCGACTAGCTCGGCCTTCGATTCCTTCAGCGCTTGGGAGCTCTTGTTAACGACGTAGAGTAGGTCTTTCTCCGTGTTCTTGTCTATGTTTATCGTCAGTATCAGCTTTCGCCGGCATATGAAGCTGAGCTTCGGCGTTTTCTTGTGGAAACCCGCGACTTCCACGACGTCGCCCAGCCTGTATCTGTATAGCCCTGCATGGCTTATTAAGGTATTGATCAAATTTAATCTAAAGAAAAAAAATTATAAAAGATTTGGAATTTTTTCAAAAAATTGTCTTGTTACAAAGACTTGCATGGGCCAATGACCCCTTAGCCCTACTGGCTGAGGGGGAGACCCTAAAGTTTATGTGACTAGGAGGTCAGGGGTTTGAATACTACCTCCCACATGACTTTGGGAAGTCCCCATGAGGGCTATACCTCATGACTATCGATGCTGGAATGAGTTTGGCGTGTTCATCTGGCTCCGAGGATTAGTTCCACCACTGGCTTATGTGGGGATACCTCGGACAAAAAAAAAAAAAAAGACTTGCATGGGGTCACCAGGGCCCAATGTAGAAAAAAGCATCCCTTGTCTTCGTTCCGTATAAGATGACTAATATTAAAAGCGATTATGCCAATATTATGAAGATAATTGTCATATGTCACTACTAAAAAGAGGATGGTTCTATTAGGGTTCCACTTATTTATGTATACAAGTCAAATATTATTAATTATTTGCATGTCGATATCGACAGCTAGCCCTATATCGTCGTCTCTATCTTATCCCTGCACAATGCACTGCATTTTTTGGTCCAAGATGCTTATCTCTACTATATATGAGATTAATAGACAAGCCGTACGTAGAAAAAAAAAAAAAAGAAACGAATGGTTAGCATGAGCACACACACAACAAAAATCATGCCATGACAAAATCACACGAAACTAAAAAAAAAATTGCGTATAATACGTACTTAATACGTACCCGTGAACGTCGTAAGGACAACCTCATACTCCTGCCCAACCTTAACGTCGGCGAGCCTCACTGCCTCGCCCTCCTCGAAATCCTCGTCGTCCCCTAATAATACCTCGGCGCTCCTTCCCTTATTACACCTCTAAGCGGTATGAATTCAAAGTACGCAAACGTAGGAATCACCGCAAAACTCACCCTCTCGGGCGGCAGACACGGGTCGACGTTCGCCCCGATCCAACTCTCGCTCGACCCGTAATCCGCGCTGACCAGAGGCACCCGCCCGTCCCCAACGTAGTGCCTCAGCTTTCCCAAGTAAAGCTCCATCGAGCCCGTCATTATCGAGCACACGTACTTCGCATTGGGCCAGAGCGCCGGCACCAGCCCGTACCAGCCCTTCCCCTCTAACTCCTCGCAGATCGACCCGACCCGCTCCGCCAGGGTCGGGTCGGGTCGATTTGAGACTTCTAGGACAGCTTTTCTCAAGGCGGGGAGGGTTATCCTACTAGGGTTGAGGTTGCCTTGTCTTATGTCCGAGCATACGTCCCTCCAAGAATCTTCGAGGGTCCTAAACGTTTGGACTAGGCTGTAGGCGAATGTCGAGGAAATGGCTTCGATTTGGTCGGCAAAGCGTAGGCCTAGGAGGAGGTGGCAGTAGGTTGATTGCTTGTAGTCGCCGCTCGAAATTACTTCGCTAGGGCTGCATGTGAACGAGTTTGTCTTTGATTGCCTGAGTTTGAACTCTTGGCTTGCGTAGACGTGTGTCGTGCCATGCCCACGGTGACTCCTCCTCGGGTTTCGACCTCTGGCCGCTGTATATGAACTCGAGGATTTTCCCGCCTGCTCTAGTCGGGTATATCCTGTCGGGGCGGGTTCGAAAAGAGGATTGTCTGAAAAGCTGATCTGAGACGATTGTCTAGCTAGAATATTGGAGCGAAGTTATTCTTAACATGGTGCGTGAAAGCCATACCTCGACCTATATGAAGCGGCGATTTCGAAGATCTGAAGGGTCGTCTTAGAGCTATGGCGAGTGAAGGGCACGTACTTCTGTTTCCTCTGTCGTGCCAGAACTGTTAGTACAAGCACAAACAGGAGAGAAGAAAAAAGAAGGGTTTTTAACATGCATTCTGCGATGTTAATACATGGGAGTAGAAAGAAGAAGGAAGAGAAAAAGAAAGGAACCTTAATGAGAGGGTTGTAATGGGCTCTTGTGTAAGGAGGTTCGCAGTCTCTCCTTCGGCTATGCGCCGAATGTAAGGCTCGAAGTCTGCATGTGTGGCGAGTGGGACTGAAGAGGCGTAGAGCGACTCCAATGCACGCGCCTCCATCTTAAGAACGTCGACGCCGCCGAGGTAATTCTTCAAGTACTCTGCGCCATGGTTTGTTTCGAGAATCTGTTGGAGAATTTGGGTTTGGACTGATTCTGCTTTTTCTGCTGCTTCTTCGAACCAATCGATGCCTATTTGCTGCTCATTGGAATGGAAGAGCTTTTTTCCCTGCACTGTTTTTTAGTCTCTGAGACGATGTGATAACAACTCTTGATGATGATATGATGCTCAATCTTTGGTTGTCAATTATATATATTTTCTTGAGTTAATTATGATTCAAAACCCAATAAAGTTTTAAAATCGAGTTCAGGCCCTGTCAGAAAAAATAATTAGTTTTAAGGATTCGATTTCTTCATACCACTACATGGGTCTACGGTACCACTTATTTGTTCTGCAGTACCACTTCGTTTGTTCTGCAGTACCACTTCATTTTTCTGCGGTAAAAAGTGGTACTGCAGAACAAACAAAGTGGTACTGCAGAACACATTAGTGGTACCGCAGATCGATGAAGTGATATGAAGAAATTGGATCCTTAAAACTAATTACTTTTCTGACATGGCCTGAACTCGATTTTTAAATTTAAATGGGGCCTGAATTGAAAAATCCCCTATTTTCTGCGTGGGTTTGTTTTTTCTCCACACTTAAATTGTCCAATATATTACCAATAATTACTTCGAAAAGTCGGTTCTACTCGAGCAAATTCCATCACAATCGTGCGTATATATGCACAATTAACGATGGTAAGTTTAATTTCAGAAAATAAAACTTAACCTTGGAATTTGGAGCGATGATAATTCATATATTGTTTAACTTTCAAGTATGTCACACGTCATATATATTGAGTAGAAGAATTAGCATGCCCAAAAAAATCGTAACAACTTCTAGGCCTAATATGCCTAATTTCAGTTGATCTTGAAGAGTGAAATGAAATTCTTCAAGCATAATAATAAAAAATTGAAGCTTTGTCTGGTTCTTTTCTCATTAAATAAATATAATGTGAACATCAAGGTGGTCTTCTTTCATTGTCTCGTTAAGTTCACATGGTGCTTCAAGAAATGAATGAATGGTAGCTTTCATATGTATGTATGAGGTGGCATAAATTAAGATCAATTGTACGAAACGTTGATGACCACTCGGCCCATATCTGATAACTGGGATTTTTTTCGAGCATATGAGTTCATAATTGTTCTTATTATTACCTTTTTTGTACTCTCCTCGGCTGTTTGTAGGAGAGGGGATGATGGATGATGCGTCACGTTCGAAGAGCCCCTTCGCCTCTCAAAGTCGTTCATACGTTAAAGCAACACAAGGAGCAGTCTCTGTTTCTGCATTTATGGACAAGAATTTAAATAAATAAAATAATAGCTTTATTTTTTTGTATTATTGTTTTTTGAGAGGCAGAAAAGGTGTGAATGAAATACGTCCACCTCAGTGTCGGCCGATTTTTTGTCTACAGTAAGTAGCACGTTTGGTTTTCTTTGATGGGATGAGCGTAATGATTTAAATCCAAGAAATACATCTCATCTTTGGCTTTGGCCGTGAAATGTGATACACGTAAAAGTACAATCTTGAATCACCGACCATTATATTCTAAAAGAGTGAAGTGATGGTGAACATATTCTGCTTTCTGATTCTGATTTACGATGAATTGGGACTATTGGTCTGTTGGACCAAATTGGATTGAATGATCTAGTAAAGTTCAATTTTGTTAATTTTTTTAAGGAATTGGAAAGAGGAACTCATCAAAATTGACGAGGGAATCAAAGTCTGCATTTTGAGCATACAAAACTTGTATATATACTTGTTAATTTGCTAAAAAAATGTAATGTTAATTATGATTCAGGCTCCATTTAAGTTTTAAAATTGGATTCAGGCCCCTGTCAGAAAATTTTTAGTTTTAAGGATCCGATTTCTGCAATACCACTTTGTTGTTCTGCAGT
Organism: Craterostigma plantagineum; assembly: GCA_027422505.1. Classification (NCBI taxonomy): domain Eukaryota; kingdom Viridiplantae; phylum Streptophyta; class Magnoliopsida; order Lamiales; family Linderniaceae; genus Craterostigma; species Craterostigma plantagineum. Next base: position 1,901 of record JAPQWV010002897.1, on the reverse strand, counting down.
ACCACTTCATTGTTCTGCAGTACCACTTCGTTGTTTTTGCAGGTAAATTCTTAAGATTGGTTAATCGAAGAAAACTTTTCTATTCAGAATATAATCAAGTAAAGATAATACATCGATATGAGCTGTACACAGAGATTTATACCACTGCACTATTGCAGTTCAGTCCCTATCTACATATATAATACAGAATCTATCTAACCCACATTTAAGAGTACAAATAGGTCCTCACTACAAATATATTCTTCACTCTATCTTTCTAACACTCCCCCTCAAGCTTGGTATTGAACAAGTTAATCATACCAAACTTGGACAACAAGTGTTTGAATTGGCTTCTTCCTAATGCCTTGGTCAACAAATCTGCCGGTTGCTCCTTTGATGGAATATACTCGGTTCTAATGACCTTTTCTTGGATCTTATCTCTTATGAAATGACAATCTACTTCTATGTGCTTCGTTCTATCATGAAAAACTGGATTGCAGCAATTTGAATTGCAGACTTACTATCAGTATAGATTGTAATCGGCTCTAACCTTTCAAGACCAACATCCTTCATTAAGCTTGTCAGCCAAAGTATCTCTGCTGTTAACATAGCTATGGCCCTGTACTCTGCTTCTGCCGAGCTGCGGGAGACCGTGCTTTGCTTCTTCGTTCTCCATGATATTAATGAGTTCCCGAGCAGTACCATGTAACCTGTTAAAGATTTTCTAGACTTTGGGCATGATGCCCAATCTGCATAAAAAAAACTGTTTAATGTCAGATTACTGTTAGCATCAAGGAAAATCCCAAGTCCAGGCTTACCCTTCAAGTACCTTAGTACTCTAACCATTGCACTAAAATGAATCTTTTTTGGATCATGCATGAATTATGAAAGGATCTGAACTGCATACGATATAGGCTCAGATAAATTAGTTTCCCAACTATTTTCCTAAAGGAAGTAGCACTCTGTTCTTTTGAGGCAGATTCTGTTTCTGCTCCTTCAGCAGAATCAGAGTCAGTCTCTGTAATTTTCAGATTCTGCTCAGCTGGAATGCTGAGTGGCTTTGATCCCAACATTCCAGTTTCAGCTAAAAGATCTAGCACATACTTCCTTTGACTGAGCACAATTCCCTTAGGTGACCTTGCCACTCAATTCCTGGGAAGAATTTTAACTCTCCAAATCCTTCATACAAAAAACATCATTCAAATAAGACTTAGTTTCAGCTATCATATCATTATCATTCCCTGTAATCACTATATCATCCACGTATACAAGTAATATAACTAAGTTTCTCCCCCTGGATTTGACAAACAAAGAATAGTCATTCTTCGATTGCTCAAATCCAGAAGTATGCATAGCCAATGTGAATTTGTGATTCCATTGGCGAGATGCTTGTTTCAAGCCATAAAGTGACTTTTCAAGCTTGCATACTTTGGGTTTCTTACCAGGTTCTGTAGTCCCCAATCCCGGGGGCATAGTCATGTAAACTTCCTCATTTAAGTCACCCTGCAAAAAAGCATAGTGACATCCATTTGTCAAAGTGGCCAACCATGTATGGATGCAAGTGAAATAATAAGCCTAATTGTCACATGCTTTGCAACAGGAGCAAAAGTATCAGTATAATCTATCTTCCCTTCTATTTGATTAACCCTTTTGCCACTAACCTTGCTTTATACCTTTCTATAGAACCATTTGCATTATATTTAATGGAAAAAACCCACTTACAACCAATTGGTGTCTTTCCTTCAGGTAAGTCAACCACCTTCCATGTGTGTTTTGTTCTAGTGCTTCCACCTCATGTTTCATGGCATTTCTCCAACGTTCAGACTTGATGGCCTGCTGATATGTCTGGCGAATTTCCTCACTCGCTATGGCAGCTAAGTAATCAACATGCTTTGGGTATAATATTAGCATACTGCACATAG